>CAIGRR010293530.1:0-20441 GCA_903798365.1 Fraxinus sp. 1973-6204 | reverse complement strand
AAAATCTAGTGCTTTGATCCAAAAGTGGAATGGCATACTCATGGAAGCCATCATGAACAAAAAACTTCGAACAAATCAAACATTGCGCTCTGCGGAATTGCTGAACCTTGGCTCTAATGCCACTTGTTAGGATTGATGCCACTTGTTGTGACACCAATCACCATATTGAGATGTTGAAGTTATATGGCAAAATAATAAAGTATTTGACAAGAACAAAAGAATAAAAGAAAACAAGAATATGACAGAGAAATTAAGAGATTTTATTGCCTCAAGAATAATGGAAAAAAGAGAAAAATTACAATGATCCTAAAAGCTAATAATCATATATCTCATACTTATTAAATTTTATAGAAGATTCTAGTATTTATAGGGAACGTGTAGGAGATGTTAAAATCCTCCTAGTAGAGTTGTTGATGAAGTAGGATATCAAAAAATCTAGTTCAAAACAAATTACAACTCCCAATTGACTTCCAAAAAAGAATTTCAACTTGACATAGGACTCCAATAGCATTCCAAACTAAATTTTTCTTGACGTGTACTTCAATTAGAATTCTCCAATTACTTCAACAAGGAATTTGGGTCATACCCAAATTCTAACCGTTATAAATGATTTACAGCCTGTTTGAGCGACATTATTCTCCCAAAAATGCATTTTAAATAGTGTTTTGATGAAAAATATGTGGTTAAAAATAAGGAAAAGATTTTAATTTTGCGTGTAATATTATTTTATTAAAGAATGTGATTGAAAAGAAATGAGAAAAATGTATTTTAGAAAAATGAGTATCAAACATGATTTTAGTTTCAATTACAAAGTTTCCATTCACTCCTAAGATTTCAATTCATTATAAACTAAGCCTTGTTCGAGCTCCATTATTTGGAAAAAAAAAAAAAAAAAAAAAAAATTTGAAATAGTATTTTTTTAAGAATATGTGATTAAAAAGTAAGGAAAATTTTCAAAATTATGTGTAATATTATTTCATTAAAAGAATGCGATTGATAAAAAGAGAGAAAAATGAATTAAAATTTAATGGGAGCTAAACATGGGCTAAAAATGTAGACTCAGTTCGGCAGCCAAAAGCAATCTCGAATTAAAAAGTTACAAAAATGGTATCTTAGAACTTACTTTTAAACACGGACTCTCTCAAATAAAAATCATGTCTTTAGCGTTTCTTGGAGATGCTTTTACTTGGGAGGCAATAAATCTTAAGTTCTCTTACTCTTGCGTGGTGTTTGTTGCCTCCGAGGCCATCCACGCACACCGGATTATTGTACATGTTCAAAACTAATTCCATCGTGGAAAAATCAAATATATACCTTCTAAGAGATGTACGGAAACATGAAAAGGGATGCCCGTATATTAATTTTTAAACAAAACTATAAATATAAACTAAGCAAACGTGCATTGCACGTTGCTTGCGCCTAGTATAATTAAAAAGTAAAGAAAATTTTCGAAATTATGTGTAATATTATTTTATTGAAAAAATGCGATTGATAAAAAGAGAGAAAAATGAATTAAAATTTAATGGGAGCCAAACATGGGCTAAGAATGTAGACTAAGTTCGGCAGCCAAAAGCAATCTCTTATTAAAAAGTTACAAAAATGGTATCTTAGAACTTACTTTTAAACACGGACTCTCTAAAATAGAAATCATGTCTTTAGCGTTTCTTGGAGATGCTTTTACTTGGGAGGCAATAAATCTTAAGTTCTCTTACTCTTGCACCAGTTGCCTCCGAGGCCATCCACGCACACCGGATTATTGTACATGTTCAAAACTAATTCCATCGTGGAAAAATCAAATTTATACCTTCCAAGAGATGTAGGAAACATGAAAAGGGATGCCCGTAAAGATGTACACACAACTCAGTTTTATTTCCATTTGCACCTCGAATATTTACAAAATAATGCCCTCAGCCTTGGCTACAAAATTCATAACCCATACCAAAAGAACCCACGAGTTTCTTCAACATTTACATCAGTAACTAGTATCTAAACTAGTATATATATATATTCTATCTAAAAAATTAAATAACTAATAATAATTTTCATTTTACCCTTTTTTCCGACTCGTGTCTTTCCCATTCACTACTACTAGTTCTATGTCCGAAAAAACTTGCCGATTTCGGACCAGCTAAACGAAAAATAAAAAATAAAAAACCTGCAGTGAGAGACTTCATGGAGCATTTGCATCCTTCTTAACTACTCCTACGACTGTTGCATTGCAAAAGAAGCATCTTTGGCAATTGAGGAGGTGCCTCGATACGCAACCATAGCAAGAAACATGGGAACACGGTACAAATTCAGCATTTGCTTCGCAAGCATAACATATGCAGCACATGCCATCATCAGCGTCTGATTCTCCATGATAAATTCTCTTCTGAACTTCTTGCAATTCTGCCTGACAGATCAACATGCTTGAAAATTTTTCTAGTTGTGCTAATTTACAAAGATGATCGTCCCCTCTGAAGGACCCTGTCTGGCAAATTGACGGAGAAGATCATGAGTACTAGATTGGTAAGTCCCACATACAGAAGTTAAGATAGCAGACAAGTAATCATTCAGAATTTCTGCTGAAAACGAGTAGACAACTCAACCAAAACATGCCAAACACGTGTTTTTGCTGTCATCACCTACACCTTTGCTATTCTAATTTTAAAATGTGCCCATAGAATTGGTCATGCTAGAGAGCATGGTGTTACTTTAGCTGGCAATTATGCGCCCATAAGCACACACTTAAATCGTGTAAGTGGGCACTGGTTAGCCAGTACTCTGACATTGAAGAGCAAGTATGCAGAGCTAAACCTTACTTTGCCAATCAAGCGTGGATATCTGAACCCAAATGTAAAAATAAAAACTAATTAAGTGTCGTCTCGGAATGAATGGAAAAATATCTAAGCGCATATAATATACTTGAGTTAAACATGTTCTAGATCCAGTTTTTTCTTTACATGGCCAAGCCAACAAATGGCTTGTCCTCAAATGTTCAGCATGAGGAAATTTTCAACCTCAAGCAGTGATCCCAGGAGTACCAATTATTACAAATTAAAGATTACAATTGCAAAGTGAACCTAATGCAACTGTCTTGCTTCGTTTGGATTGTGGATATGACAAGAAAGGAAAGGAAAAGAAATGATATAAAATTGAAGCTTTCATAAATTTTCAAAAACTATGTATAGGGTGGCAGGAGATAAATATGAAAGCCAAGATAACATGGGGAAATTCCCCCCATTATTCACCTTGTTTTCATTTCTCTCATCTTAGATTATGGCGAAGGACTATTTTCTTTTCCTTGTTCCAAGTTAAGAATGGTAGGTACTAGTGAATAGGAATGAAACGACTGCACTGTTAAATGTCTAAAACCTTGAATAAAACCAAAATCATCAGGGAGTTAATACGAACCCAATCATAGTCGATGAGATACTGAAACCCACAGAGAATGGTATCAGCACAGTCCATACTAGCAAATACTGCAACAATATCATTCTGCTCCCCACAGTCTCTACTAGCATCCAACAAATTCAGTACAATGCCAGCCAGCGGTGCTAAAATCATGCCTCTGTTAACCTTCTCAGCAAATTGACCAGGACGTCTAAGCGTTCTGCAAAGTAATATGTGAATGGATTAGGGCCGGAGTAAGAATGGAGCTTTGAAGCCAAATATTTTATAATTTCAAAAATGGACCCACAACTCTTTTCCATAGATATTATACTTGACAAAAATAAATAAATTCACATTTCTACAACATGTCGAGAACACCAAGGGGCAATGGAAGCTCATTAGCAATTGAAGAATTTTATGGCTATATGATAAACATGTTATAACACAAGGAGAACCTAGTATTATCTTTTTAAGTACTAGCCAGAAAGTGCAAACAAGGGGAACACATGTAATTTCCTATTGCTGTTCTTCACAGAAAAAAGGAAAGAAATAACATCATTTTATGTTGACTGATGCAATTTCATAGTGAAAGGTGGATTAACTAAGATCAAAGAATTTGTTGCTTGTCCAGCAGCATAAAAAGTCTACACAGTTGCAATGAAGTAACAAACTAAAACATATAGAAATATAGCAACTCAGATCTTCATGCTAGAAAGAAGCAACAACATTCGTTATACTTCATAAATAAACTTACAGGTCAAATAGCTCCGGATCAGCTGCAGAAATTAAATGATTCAGTATAAACACAATCAATTCAGTCAGCCTTCGCAAGTTTGTATCTGTTCCCAACAAAAAAGATTGAGACATCTCGCGAGTACAAAACTCTAATACCCTTGCAAGATTGCAGGAGAGGTCAAATATAACACTACATTTCCTCTGTTGGAAGTCCATCACCTGAAAATAATACATCCATTTCAACTTCGCATAATAGTAAAGGAAAAGAAAGCGAGATAATTATTACAAAACGAAGTGAAATTACCTTGTAAGTTTCTTGCATTTCACGAATTGAAACAGAAAATTCAGTCATGGCCCAGCTAAGAGTGTTAAACAAGCGATTGAGGAAAGCTGAGAATAATTCTTCATTGGTAATGCAAGCTTCCCGCAACAATTTCTTTTAAAATTGGAACAAAATGCAAGAAACAAATTCAATACAAGTAAAATATAATTCCAAAAGCAAAAAAGAATATGACGAAATGTCACAGCCACAACTAAAAAAATTGTCCTAACCTGAAATATGACTGACGAGGATGATGACTCTCCACGCTTTGGAAAACCAAAGCCAGAACCCTTGCATAACCTCAGAAGTATGTTGGTCACAGGAATCCATGATCTATTGTCAAAGGCTGCTAATAAAGCTGTTGGCAACCTTTGCGTTGCAGCTTCATTGCACTCAAAAGCAGCTAAAAATTCCTTGTACTGTACCAAGACGGAAATTGACTGGAGAAGAAGATCCCTCAGTTCAGCACTCAAAATCCTTGGATCATTGAAGTGGGTAACAACAAAAGTAACCTGATAATGAAACCCTAAATATAAATAACCCAAGTAGATAAAAGTGGATCCTTGAATAGAGTGTCTTGGCCAAAGATTTCAATTATAGGGTTAAATGTAAGTGTAGAAAAAAAAATGTTATTAAGGGAAATGTTTCGGCATATTGTAGAATGACATTCGAACAAATATTTGATTACACTTTATAATCAGTTGCTATTAGTTCTCCCAGTTTGCAAGTTCAGCGGAACTGGTAAGCAAACAACTGTTAACAAGCCAACTACTGAAACGTATCTATTGTTTTCCATCTGTTTCCAAAGTAAGAAGCACCTTTGATTTAAAAAAGAATAACATACAGGAGACGAACAGAAGTTCATAACGTACAAAAGACGCAAGTCCTTGCTTAATGAACATTGCAGCAGGGGCAAATGGAGGGTCACTTTTACGCAGAACATGAAAGCAGTCAACCTGCCAGAATTGAAGGAAAGGTATTAGAAAAAACTAGGGGAGAAAACTAATGAGTTCAACAAAAAAATGCAAATACAAATTTCATAAACCGAAATAATAGATCAAAATACAGTGGAGTTCGATTATATGATTGCATTGAAGACGTAAATCTTTTCCAATATATACAAGCTTGGATCTATATGCCACAAAGTCATTATCAGGTAAGTCCACCATGGATTGTATGAATGAGCACTCAACAACTCTCCAAAAACAAAAACAGTCTATTTGTAACTCTTCTAGCAGTGAAAAATTATTAAGAAAAAGGAGACTAAATAAACTTCAAGCAACAGCAAGACATCACTGTGCTATTAGACATGAGAAATATACAATACCACGGTTTCCAAATAATATTCAGGAACATAGATGAAGATAGAATCCACTTTGCTAAGAACTAGAAGTAATTGAACTATCCACATGCATGCTGCATACATTCCCCTCTGCTTCCAACGAGAGAGAAGAGAAACGCGATACCTGTCAAATAAGTAAAGGTTTATAAAATAAGTGCAAGATGAAAAGGTAGACAGTTGCTTCCTGAAGTTTATGATTGATGACTAGCTAAAGACTTAACAAACACCTAACATTAGTATTGGGATAAAGACCATAAAATTCAATCTCAAGAATAATATTTCTCCCGGCGCATTCTATAGAGGCATCACAATCATTTGGGAAGAGAAATCAGTATGTAATCAGAACACTGTTCCATTTGGAAGATTTAAGAGCAAGTTAATAAAGCATTAAGGAGTACTTTGATATGCTGCCTCCAAGCAGTAGAACCGACGTGCATAGTTTTTCTAAAACCATCATGCATGTTGATCACATAATAGAGGAAACACCATTAGAAGTGCTCTTGCTAGATGCCATGTTTACGCAAGGAAGTCCAAAAAGGTGTTGCAGCACTAAAAGGAGCATGGTTTAGAAGATGACAGCGGAGATTACAATTCATAAACATGTACATTATTTAGGCATAAATTTCTTGCATTAATTTAGAGCGAGTTTGGCATTGCTTCTTCTACAAAAGAAGTTGTTTGGCTAAATATTCTGTCTCCCTCGGCAGTAAAAAAAGCAAAACAAAATGGCTACAAATCTAGTATTTCAGCTAAGCCTAACATGCTCTAATTAATCTAAAGGAAAAGCTTCCATGTGTTATGTTAGTAAGTTCTATTATCATACCAAATTTTACATATATATACGAATATTATAATGTCGAACAATTCAAAAATTGATTATGAGATTCAAATCACTAAATTGTTTCCCTAGATTCTCCTAAATCATCTATTACTCGCTTCTCACTCTTTTCTGTCTGTCTTCTTCCTTCTTGACATGAACAAAAAAATTGCCAGAGAGAGTGCTAGTAACTACACCAGGCGGCTAGAAGAGACACAGGATTTCAAAGGCCCCTGCAAGTGTATCGCATATTGCCCGCTGAACGAAGACAGTGAAACATCTTAAGTAGCCAATTAAGCTAAAGAGCCACAGGATAAAAGAACCTAAGTGCCAATACAGCACCATCGATATCAAGAGGCAAGGAAGAGTTACAAGACTCGAGTGATCCCATAAACACATGAAATATATGCACATAAGATTTATTGAACATCACTTCGTATTTCAAAGCCAACAGGAAACGGGAATGAATGGTGGTATACAGTTCAACAAAATCCAGTTTTTCCTATAATTTAGGAGACTGGCAGAATCTGGTGTAATTTTCTGCTTGTTTCTAGCATTTAGAGGACATCTTGGCCTCTTATTTTGTACTTCATTATATTTTTCAGATAACTCCCCATCCTTATTTTAAATGGCGCTTTTACCATTATGCATAAAGCCCCTAAATGAATAATTAGTACACAACTGTTCAGCCTGGAACCTTGAAGGCAGCCAAAGTGAGGATGGATAACAAAGTCAGTAAAAGAAGGAAAATAAAAAATCCATCTAAACACTGAAGTTTAGGGCATAAAAGGCATGTGTAAAAACTAAACTCATTAGCAATGCAATAGAAGCTGTCCTAGTGGATCACAGTACCAAGCACAATGTCTGACACAATCCATAATTTCTTCTCGATAAACTCCACGAGCCTCCTTCAAGCGCTTCACTTGGTCCCCATGAACTCTATCTCTGATTTGCTTATAAGTTTCATCCAGCAGTGATATTAATTGTGACTGACGAGACATGAAAGATGATGCCTGCAATTTAAAGTTCTTTCATATAATTTTAACTCAAAATTTGTCAGTAACAATCAATGATCATTTTGCAGAATCAGCTGTGATAACATGCAAAACGTAGGGCAGAAGTAAAATCAATTGCTGCCCTAGCATGTATACAAAGTTTCGTACCAAAACACTTGTTAGAAGAATTAATACACAACAGGAAGGATACCGCACAAATTATTCTTGAAGAAGCAAAATCAACCATGAGGCTTTACTATAGAAATCATGAGACGGGATCAAACAAGACAATAACGTATACAAAATCAACCATAAGGATTTACCCCCACACATTTTTCTAATGTACTATGCTGTACACTCAAAAATTGAGAGAGAGAGAGTACCTCTGCCAGACGGATCAATCCCATCCCATCCCACCCCACCACCACTGTCCCTAGGGGAAGAAAATGAGAAAAAAGGAAACCCAAAAAAAATAAAATAAAATAAATTTTGGCGAAGTTTAGAGTGTGCATTCACGTCTTTTTAAGAACTTGAATTTGCATTTCCTGATCGAGAAGGGAAATATACAGCTCAGTATTATGGCAACAGAACAGCATCTTTTAAGAATGTTGGGATCTCAAAACAGATGGAAACACAAGTACTGGAGCATTTCAAGCATTTACAGTACTATTGCACCTCTCACCGTGACGATGTAAGTACTTGTAGGCAATAAATTATGAAATCTTGAGCTTATCTGACGGATAAAAATTACGTCACAATGATAAATAATTCAATTACCAATTGTGCATTCATGAATTTTCTTCCAGTTAACATGTTCATCAGTAGAGTTCAATGCACATATTTAGCTCAACTCTTTTAATGCGAACTGTTGATCAACCTTCTTTACTTTATTTAAATGATGCATTCATTTCACTGTCCCCTTCCTTCGGAGAATTTCAGAATATCTAAGTGTCTACAATTGTAGACAGTCACATCATGACCATGTTCGAGCCAGAATGTGAGTAAAAATAAAATTTTACTGACCTGCTTAAAGTTCGGTGCAAGACCCAAATGATACAACAATAGCATAGCATCTAGAAGCTCCTCCTCTTTCAGAGTAGCTGAAGAAAATTTGTTCTCCCTGGGTAATATCCTCATCTGCTGCATACGCCGAAAACCAAACTCAGAGTCAGAGTGGTCGCTTGTACTCGGTTTATCAGATATCTCGTCATTCAGATTCCCAGTACTGCATTCAGCCGCAACATGAGCAGATCTCTCTGGAATAGAGCTGCAACTTCCTCGAGAACCTTTTGTTGAATATCTTATGGAATTCTTAGAAATTTTTGAAAAATCAGCATCATAACTAGAACAGCAACATGGTTTCGGCCCACTGAAATGTGTTACTCTGCTTTTTTCATCATCCATGTACCCTTCTTCCCACCGAACAATTTCTTCCTCCTGTTGATCATCTACAGGATGAAATTTCACTAGATGACTATAAGATCCTCCAAGCCTGGAAATGTCAACTCGATGAGGATCATTCTTTAGAAATAAGCCAGCAGTGAAGCTTTGTTGGCCGCCCCTGTGAAGGAAACCTATATCAGTTCCAGAATTAATTCCAAAGCCCTTGATCCAGTCATAGATGTCCCCAACAGCAAAACCTTCTGATAAGAAATGGAGAATAACAGTAAACAAAGAAACAAGGACAGAGTTGTTTGACACTCCAGGAGGTGGCATATTACGGTCTGCACCCCTGCTCTTCAGTAAAACATTATGTAAAAATGTCATAAACACTGAACCAGGCAACTGAGGAGGTGTGATAGGTGGTATGAATTGCATGACTAAGCGACAGAGATCCCTTTGCTTCTCTTCTATCTGAAAAAGGGTCATAAACTATGTAATAAATGTACGTTCATAAACAGAAAGACAAAAGAAACTTAAACCTAATATCAGAGAATTCACAAGAAATTTCTTCATGATTAACGTTGCAAGAATAGAAAGGGAAAACCGAAATAGCCATGAGATTGGCAATGAAAATTTTTCAAAGATAGAATGGAAGAGACTATCAATAGGGGTATGTAAAGAGGAAAAAGCTACAGACACATAATAAAAAAATATTGAACAAACTTTAACCATATGTTTGACTTATGTTTTTTATCTTCGTTTAGATACAAGTATAAGCAATAAAACTACTTTACTTAGCATCAAAAAAGGATTTCAATATTCACTTTCACACATCCAGCAATCAGGAATTAATCACAGATCTATTTTCTTTTGGTTTATGTATCAGATGTGATCCTACAGCATCAAGCAGATACAAGTTACAGGCTTAGCCATTTAATTCATAACCAAGTTCAGTATTGGGAATCCTCATAATTTCCATAAAAGCAAGATTTGGCTTTCATTCAAAAGTGGCATGCTTCATTGTAGGTCATGAAGAATTACACCTAAGCATGTGGATGACAGAGTGAGTAGAAAAAGGAGATATTTCTTCTTTGTAAATGCTCTTCCTCAAACGATTTCAGTTCCAGTTAGAACCCCCAACCAAATTCAGTTGAAGGACTCAACAAGTTCGAAAGACATAATAAAAATAGTTTAAGTCAAGAAACGTTAGTCAAAAGCATCATCAACACTCACTATGGTACACTAACATTCTTGATTTGGAAGAAAATTTAATGAGAGCTCAAACATGCCAATATAAGAATGATATATCTTAAAGGAATGCACGGACGTCTGTCCAACTCTCTAGGATTTCCAGGTTTTGCTGTTTCCCGTTTGCTAATAATGAAGTCAGCATTTCATCCAAATGAGTTTTGACAACAGTATGGACAAGATTTGACAAATGAAACACATGTCAAAATTTCTACTCTACTCAATTAGAAGTGTTCAATCACCGAAAGCATTCACATCCCATATTATAAATTAAACCGAAGTGGGAGACAGCATCAACTAGGCATATAAACGATTTTAAGATGGCAAGTCATGACTTGAACGAGAACAAGTTGCAACACTATTTTACAAGAATTTTTTAATTTCCTTTCCTTTCCGATAGGGAGATAGTTGAATTTTCTCAGATAGCTAGAAGGGCAATGATAAGGTGGCCTATTTAATGTTAGCATGACACAAAAGAAAGTAAAAGTCTCAGACTTTGAGAGGGTACCATGCAACCATTTATTTAACCTGAAAAGAGAGTATAACAAAGTTACATATTTATAAAATCCTTCAATTTCATTGATGGATCTTAATATTATCAATCCTTTGTTGAAATATCATAAACATAACATAAAAATAATTCCACCAAACAAACACTTAAATAATAAACAACATAACAGGATGCAAATATAACTTAATATCAATAACAGGAAGCTTCTGCATTGTGATTCTTGATGGTAAAAAAAGGCTCAAGATACAGTGAGAATAGTCTTTGAGGTCTACAATAGACTTAGCGGTCAAAGATTCTAAATGTTTAAAGAATATTTAGAAACATAATCCTTTTAGTAGGAGATGTCTATAAGGTATACATACAAATATCTTTAATTTGGTGGAGTTGATTATTTTAAGAATTATGTTATGAATTTATGGTTGTGTGAGGTTCTTGATTGCTCTCTTCCCTTCCATTTTATTTGTTTTTTTTCTTTCTTCTTCTGCAAGTGTTCATATTTTCACAATACCAGCGCCAAAAAAGACCGTTATTCTGGAAGCTACTGTTCATCACCCGAGAAACCAACCATGATTCTTCTGTTAGTGTTAATTTGCAACCTAAGACACAAAACGTCAGGCCCATTGTTGCCATATTTAGATCTTCTAACCTGGAACCTTTTCCCCATTTTTTCAGCCATGAACATGCTGAAAACTGACTCTTCCATTTTGTTTATTTCCATAGTGTAGGCAAAATTATTCCAGATACTAGCTACAGGTCAAACATATTATTGACCGCGTAAAAATGGGTAAACTGCTCATGCACAACATGAGAAGGGAACTGAATTGCAATAATATATATGATTTAAGAACTCTATAAAGGAATCAATATACACTGAAAATATTTTTGTTCAGACAAAGCATCATTCACTCAAAACATGATTGAAAATATTTGAAAGCTCTGAAAGAAAACATGGATGGTTGGAAACCCTAGTTTTGCTACTTCCACATAGTTCAAATCAACGAAACTCAGATGACATTGAAACGTGCCTTTTGCTTGAATTCTCTTGAAGAAGTAATTTCTCACTACTATCAACCTACAATCACACGGTTGAGACGATAAAAATTAAGCTGCATCTCAACTCCCAATTCTCTTGATCTTCTTTTGGTTTCCATCCTAGTAACATAATATGTGCATAATTTTCACAAGACATAGAATACAAGCCACAAGGCATAGATCACAGAAGTCTCAAATGACAAAGAAAACATAATACGGTATTTGTACAAATGGAGCCAAGAGAATAAGTCAATGTGTTAAAAGCGAACCTTATCAATCGCTTCAGATAGAGCTGTTGTCGTTAGCATCATGCTATTCTCGTTGGACATGTCCTCATATGAACCAGGCCACCAAACAGAAGGAATCAAATATTGAAGATCATGTTTGTTTGGGCCTTTCCTTGAGAGGAAACCTTCAAACAAGAATTCAAAATCTGAAGATTTCCACCAGAGTGCCATCAAGTCTTCTCGCCTCAAAATGTGGCATGCTAAAGCAAGATAGCCATATGAACCAGAATAAGGACACTCTGCAAGGATCAATGATGCTGTTTTACACCCTGATGAAAGTGCATCAATGGCATGCTCAAATAATAATCTTGACTCCTCAAATTCAAGAAATGAATCAAGTACTCTATCCATACTTGTATAGTCATGCGGTGGATGCATTCTAAAAGTTTCCATTATGAATGACAAAAAGGATCCCCATCCTACATAAACTGCACTACCAGTTTCAGCAGCCAGAACAGCGAATAACTCTCCACAAATTGCATGAAAGACGGGATGAGACAATTCGTCAAATAATGAGAATCGCTTCAGTCTTCTGAGCTTCTCAACAGTGTCAAATTCTGCCCTCTTGAGACGCTGCATTTCCAGCAGCCTCAAAAGGCAATGAAATAGATTGGTTGCAAGAGTATTTGAGGAGGGAGGAGCCTGAATGGGAAGAAAGCCTTTAACTGGATATCTGAATGGGCGAGCCCCAAAATTTAACTCACAGCGTTCACCTTGAGAAAGGGAAATGGCAGGATAATAGCCCAATCCAGGCACCACCTTCCGAATCCCACCAAATGCCACTCCAAGAGAGACACCATTTCTATAGAACAATATCTCATCACAATCCAAGTCTATGCAACACCCAATTACATCACCAACGACCCATGACTGACCGTAAGGCACAGCTTCCTTGTTCCATTTACTGACTCTTTTCCCATCATATGCATAAGAATCATCTGCATCACCTACGCCCCTATGATCAGAGAAGGGGCATGCAACAGTAGCCCAACCCAGTTGCTGCACATCACAAGTTTCAAGAGTCACTTCATACATCCATTTCCCTTTCCATACACATGCATTGGCCCTTGCACTACTGAATAGAGCATGACTTTCCACTAGCAATGGTGATTTAACAACTCGAATATCGCCACAGATGCTCGATTCCTCCAGCCGAACAACCACGCCAATTGTAGATACCCCATCTCTGTTTCTAACAGCAGTTTTCAAGTCAGGATGGTACTTATAGAATTCGTTCTTAATTATAGAGTGAACCACATTAGTGTTAACTGGGTGTGTCAACAGATTAACAGTTTTGCAAGGGAGATTAAATATGTGCTCAAGAGTTCGCTCCACAGACTGATCACCAAAATCATCACAATACGACACAAGGTGTGAGTTCCCAGAACCCTCTTTTTTGCCCTTTCCATTCAGAACCACAGCCAAACCAGAAGAAAGCCCACCAATCCGTAGGCCCTCCTCACCCATTGCAGATTACAACAACTTATGCTAACAAAGTCACCAGAAGACACCTAAAAAAAACCCAGGTTGCTTTGTAAAAACAATCAAGCACCAAACACAGGAGATTTCCTACATAATTCTAAACACCAGCAAACAATCATCCTCCGAAACCTGAGAAATGAAAAGAACCGGCCAGAAATGTCACTCTATACAGAATACAGATTGCACCTAAGAAAATCTCGCTTCAAGATTTAAACTTTCGAGCTCATTGTATTTGACTTTCTCTCAGACACAAATAAAATAGAAAGAACTTCAGATTTTTATTAGTAACCCATTTAATTCAATATTGTGGCTTTCATTCTTCACGAGCGAGCAAAATCAATTCAAATAATTCAATGTTTTCAGGATACCTTTTCGTATTCCAGAATCATTTTAGAAATTTAATTCCAAATTTTCTGTTTCCCTTTCGTCTATCACGTATTCTACCACAAGGAACCGAATCTCCCAATTCACTAAACAAAAGAAAGTTCAATAATTCCAAAAATTCAATTTCCGAACTCAAAATTCTTCAAAAAGACAATCACCCAGCATTTTACATCATAAAAAAATTATAATCAATCAAAAAGTCAAATAATTTCAGCATAAATACACATGATAACAATAAAGAAGTCAAGAAGCACTTACAGGCATATAAGCTGTCAATAAATACAAAGGAGAGCAAAGTTTGAACGGCTATTATGCTAATACTAAAATTCTTCCTCAAACAGTAAAGGCGGCTCAGGAATACTAGGGTTCTTCACAGACGCCATTATTATTGTTGTTGTTAATTGATGGAAAGGGATAGAATAAATAAATATATATATATATAGAGAGAGAGAGAGAATTCTATTTGAGAGAGGAAGACAGATGCAAAGTTTGAATTCTTTATAGCAAGAACATGGGAAGAGAAATCAGAAATGAACGGAATAGGGAACCAAAGTTGAACGAGCTTCAGGGGTCAGGCGGGTCCCATTTGGACTCATCTCTACAGTTAATTCTATCCAATTCCAAAGCCAGCTTGACTATCCTGTGCTTATAATTTCTTTGGCACATATTTGCTCTATTTTTTAAAGTTTATTTTTCTTCAATTTCATTTTTAATCACACATTTCATATCAGTCATAATTTTTATGAATTATTCAATCATATATTTTATCAAAATCTACTAAAATTTTATTTTTAACAAAATCAAACATGTATTCTCCATTTTGAACGATGATAAAAAAGAAAATAACAAAATACCGTGATATCGATCACATAAGAAAAAGTCGGACTACTTGAAGTTCGACGACGAGAACCAACTAAAGAATCAAAAGTTTTCTTCTACACATTTTTCATAGGCAAATAAGCAATATCTTAAAAATCGGTTTGGAAATATTTAAACAAATAAAGTTTCTTCCTTTTTAAGAAAAAACAGGCAGAAATCAGAATTGGTTATGGCTCTTCGGAAAATTTAGTCAATATTTGTGCCCATTTTTCAAAATTCATTTTCTTTAAATTCTTTTTGGAGACCTACAATTTTTATCAAATTTTTTAACCATACATTTCATTACTATTAATTAATATATTTATTGATTTAGATTTTATTCGCTACAAGTTTTTCACGACAAGTGTGTTTGGTATATATTAAAATGAGAGAATNTTAAATTCTTTTTGGAGACCTACAATTTTTATCAAATTTTTTAACCATACATTTCATTACTATTAATTAATATATTTATTGATTTAGATTTTATTCGCTACAAGTTTTTCACGACAAGTGTGTTTGGTATATATTAAAATGAGAAATGCATTTTTTTTGAAGTGATGTGATGAATATGTGGTTGAAAAAGAAGGGAAAGTTGTTGATGTGATGGAAAATATTATTTTATTGAAGAATATATGGTTAAAAATGAGTAGAATAATGAGAATGAAAAAAAATAATGTGGGTCAAACAGGGACACAAATTCACTTTTACATGAAGCAAACTAATTTAAAAGTAAGTTTTCATTTGACTTCATTTTTTAAAATTCCTTTTTATGTAAATTCACTTTGAACCTCCAATCTTTCAATTTACACGTTGACTTGTAGTTATCCGTAAAAAAAATATTTTACAAAATTTATTTTTGAAAATCTGAATCAAATAGAAGCTAAATGAAGCTAGATTTTCATTAGGTGATGCGAGCTTGGCGGAGAAAGCCAAACGTAAAAATGTGTAGTAAAAGCAACACGAGGAATTTTGTTGGTGGCGATAGTTGATGATCAGAGATCAATTGACTGACATGTGCTGACCAACTTCACGTATATCAAGGAAACAGAGCTGCATAATAGTCAATTAAGCTACTCATGTTGATACAATTGGGTGACTTGTGCTGCATGTCAGCGCCTACATTACTATTTTTTTATTGAACCGTCCAATGAATGTTTTACACGTGTCCCCTATCTTCAAATCCTATCAAATGCCCCATTTGTGTAGCAAGATTCCATAATAGTAGACCGTCCGACTGGTCAATAGGTGAATCGAGGTATGTTGAAATTTTAGGGGCTGTTATCTTCGTATTTTATTTTTGTATTTTGTGTTTTGAGTGTTCATTTTTAAATTATTGAAAATGTGTTCTTTTTGACATTTTGAAAAATTGTTTCTTAAAACATAAAAATGGAAAACACATTTACTTGAAATTTTTGAGAATATTTTTTTATAATATTTTCTACAAAAAAACCCACACCACCCCCACAAAGCCGCCACCACGAGAATCATCACTGCCAACCAAAATCAACACAATCACCACTGCCCTTAACACCACCAAAATCAACACAACCAGTCACCATCGTCAACACAACCACCGCTGTCGTTGCTAATCAAGACAACCAGTCAAGACAACCACCACTGCCCTCGCCACCACCAAAATCAACACAACCAGTCACCAACGCCAACACAACCACCACTGCCATTGCCAATCAACACAACCAATCCACTGCCAACCGAAATCAACACAACCACCACTGTCATCGCCATTGCCAATATCAACACAACCAATCACCACCGCCAACACAACCACCACTGTCATTGCCAATCAACACAACCAATCCACTGCCAACAAAAATCAACACAACCACCACTGCCTGCCATTGCCACCACCAGTCACCAATGCCACCGCACCAACAACACAAGTTACATCACTGCACCACATCACCGCACCACATCACCGTCGTCGACCACCACCACCACCACCACCACCACCACCAACACCTCACCAACACCTTCAACAAAAACCATTGTCGCCGCCAAATCGAAAATACCAAAAATCCCCAAAAGTGCAGATCGAAAAAACAACAGCAACGTCGCGACGTCACCTCTTCAATGGCTCGCTGCCGATCAAAAAAACCAAAAAAATGTCGTCGTAGCTGCCAACGTCGCCTCTTCAATGGCTCGCCGGCGTCGAAAAGAGAGAAGGCAGAGACGGGCCCAAACCACATCAGCATCACGACGCTGCGTTCACAGTATTGTCACATCCCCAGCCCACGCCCACGCCCGCGCCCGCGCGGCACGGTGCATCTCCTTCATCGCCGATTGAAGTGTTTGAGTGGGTCCTCGGCGTCGAGAAGAGAGAAGTAAGAAACGAGATTGAAAGAAGAGAAAAGTAAGAGACGGTTTTGTACGTTTTCCGTGTTTCCCATATTTTGGGTGTTTTGTACTGAAAACAGTCCAAACGTAAAAAATGACGTTTTGTGTTTTTAGTACAAATTTTTTTTTTTATATCAAAAACGCGTTTTCACCGTTTTGAAAAATCAAAAACAGAAAACGGTTTGAAAATGATAAAGAAAACATACCTTTAATGTTTGGGATTGGGATTGGGATTGTGATAAGAAGAATATTAAGTTGGAGATAACGTCAAGTCGATTTTTGGATTCTGTGTGCACGGATCTTCAATTTAAAGCAGAGGGAAAGCGGTGGAATAAAGAGTAATGGTAGTGTTTGGATATTGTAATTGCAGTCAAACTTGTCAAAAATTATACTTTTTTGATTAAGAAAATATTTTACTTTACAAGTTATTATAATCTTATAAATAAGTGAATAATTTTTTAATATTTATCGATAAATATACCTATCTAATGTAAGATAATTTGAGTACAGCTACAAACCCAAAAAAATTATCACATTGAATGCTATCAATTTTATTAATAAACGAACGTTGATGCAAAGACAACATCCATTGCTTTTAAACAATAGGTTGGTGAAGGTGGAGGTATACGTAGTTTGTGAGGATATTAGTAGTATATTACTAAAAAAAATTGAATTATTGAAAATGATTCGCGAGGAATTGCTTGGCGAGATTATTTAAAGCGTGTTGAAGTTGAATATACGTGTCAATGATGATCATTATTCACATGATAGTTGTGTTTTATCAACTATTACTCAAAAATAAGCATTTCAAATCGTCGTAACCTTAAATAATTAATTTCTACGAAATGAAAAATACGTACTAATTGTGGTACATGTATTGCAAAAATTAGGGATGAGGTCTAGATGGATTTGAGCACAAGAAAGAGCAAACACCTTTAAATGTATATTTTGAGAAGTTTCGAAGAAAAAAGTTAGTCACCAAAGGTTCTTAATATCTATAATAATAATAATAATAATATATTAAATATCACGTCAAGTTGGAATCATTTTTTGAACGATTACAGCTCTATTACCGTTCAACTATTTCAATAATACCTTAATTTTCATTTTCAATGTACTTTTTCGTTTTTCAATATGTATTTAATTTACAAACTGTAAAAAATACTACAAAAATCATTGTTATTAATTCTCAATTATTTAACATTCACATTTATCTAATTAATATTAATTATAATTTTACATTCACATTCGCGTCATTGTTATTAATTCTCAATTAATTAACATTCACATTTATTTAATTAATATTAATTAGAATTTCACATTGAAGAATGTAGTTCATTATTCCCGTCCATGTATTCTAATTAGCATCAAATTTCACTTAATTGAAAATTAAATTATATTCATTTAGAATAAATGATTTAACATTCATTATCACGTATATATTTCTTGGTATTAATTTAAATTAATTAACATTCACGTTAATTTATGTATCGTATTTGTCATTCATCTTCATTTATGCATTTAATTGCAATTATAATACTCACGTTCAAGTATGCATTTCACTATTTACGTGCATATATAATAATTAATATTTATTTTTAAGGGCTTGCATTTTTTCTGATATGTAGATCAAAAGGATAAATGGATGGTCAAATATTACTTTCACTGTACTTATAAAGTATTTCACAATAACGTACAATCCACGTCCAACTCTAATTAGTGTATTAAAAAATTTCAGTATTTATTAGTTTTATTTTATATTTTTCTTTGAATCTTAAAGAATTTAAGAAAAAAATTATTATCTTGTATATTTAACTTGATTATCAATTTAGTGCAATGGTCTAGTTAGATTCAGAGAAATTTATTGTTTAAAGTAAAATTAATAATTTATTTAACATTGATTTATAGATATTTTACTATTTAAAGAGTTTTGGGTAAAGTGTAAACAAATGTATATTTGAAGTGTGTATATATATATAGAGCTGTGCTACTCTACCAGACCTGATAGAGGTCTGGTAGAGCAGTTGTGAGGAGGGGGGGGTGGGTTTTTTACATTGGAGCGGGTCCTCGGGACCCACCTCATCTGAGGCAAAGGTCTCTACCATGCCTGGTAGAGGAGAATTCTCCATATATATATATATATATACGTATTCAAGAATTTTTTGTCTGTTTTGACGATTAGCTATTATCATCGTTTTTTAACACTTCACTTCTAGTAAGATAGGATATTGACTTATCGTGTTTCAAGACATTTGAGAAATTTATATCTTACTTAAACTTGTAAAGTATGTTTAATGTCATATATGTGTACTTCCCGAAATAATTAACATTATTCTTATATATATGTATAGTTCGTTTTAACTTGTAGTCTTCAATCTCACGTGCGTCACTACATAATTTACAAGTTTCATCCTTTTGAACGCACTACATTGATCATGAAATGTTAGAACAAAGAGAATCTTTTGTTTTGTCTTTAAAGCGTGAGTTCACTTTTCTATCATCATATCATCTCGTGACATCTAGTTACGAATTTACTCTTGAAAACTCACGAAAGAAGTCATAATTTATTAGAAATGAATATACTCATAATAGACATAACAATCAATAATAGTTAACAATATATTCATTAAAGACTCTTATTTATAAGTTAGTATATATTTTCTATTCCAACATAATTCACCTACGACGTAAACTCGACAATTTTGATAAGACACGAGTTCAACCTATACACGATGAGTACTTTGTAAACTAACTATATAGTACATAAAATATTCGGTACAACGTACGAAATACACCAAAATTACATTCTCATTTATTTTTAAACGAGTTGGAATTTTGGAAAGAGTGGAATGTCTAATAGTTTGCCCTTTTTGGGTCAACCCCTCTTGGGAGAAAGGTAGCTATGGTGCATTTACAAGTTGATCGAAAAGGCAGTGTCAATTGACCGTCGAAACGGTGGAAATCGTTCAAAGTGCAAAGAGGTACAGAAAGCTCCTCATTAGGTGGCTTTTGTTGAAAGTAAAATGAAATAGAATCTTACTAAACTTTTAAAAAGTCGAGCATATTTTGTACAATGACAAAGTTTTAGTTTCTTTAATCGCTTTCTTAATAGTGTAGCATCCACGTTACGAAACAAGTCTACAGGCTACAAGGAAAAGTAGTTTGCCATTTAGCCCACTAACCAATTAATACAAGTGTAACATCTGATCCAGGATGTTAAGCTAAGAGGAAATTACACAAAATCAGATTTTTAAAGTTTTAATTTCAAATTTCAGATATAAAATTTATCTATAATATATCTAATATCACATG
>CAIGRR010293514.1:0-10970 GCA_903798365.1 Fraxinus sp. 1973-6204 | reverse complement strand
AAAGTTTCTTATCTAACACTTGAGCGATCATTCATTACTATTCATTGAAGTGTTAGCCTCTCTTAGTACTTAATTTGTTTTTATTATTTATCAAGAGAGTAATTTCATCGTAAAGATCAACATTGTATAAGGATTGGTACTCCTTGTTGTAAGTCATCGTGTAGGTCATATTGAGGTCCCGTAAAGCTCAATAGTGAGGACCGTGTTGAGGTCCCGTAAAGCTCAACATTGTATAAGGATCGGTGCTCCTTGCTTCTAAGTCACCGGAAGCGTTATAAAGGGTTGAATTGCACCATAAGTCAATCAACATAGTAAACAAGACCTTGCTCGTACTGGAGAGCTTGTTAATGGGGGATGTAGATCATTCTATTGGATCGAACCCCCATAAATATATCGTTTGCACTCTCTATCCCTTTTACTTTAACGCTTTTACTTTGTGCAAATCATATTGTTTCACTTATTTGCTTATTGTGTTTAGTTGTCTTCGTTTATNTATTGGATCGAACCCCCATAAATATATCGTTTGCACTCTCTATCCCTTTTACTTTAACGCTTTTACTTTGTGCAAATCATATTGTTTCACTTATTTGCTTATTGTGTTTAGTTGTCTTCGTTTATTTGCACTTATTATTTGATTAATCTACTTGCTTGAACTTGCTTACAATTATTAATTTATCAACGTGTTTTTAACGGGTCGGGTCATCCCACATAGACGACCCACGACCCATATTTTTCTAATAGTCTATAATATTATCCATCCATGTCGATTAGTCTACCACCATCTTGATACTTTCGCCGTCCTCAATTGCTACATTTTTTTTATTCTTCTAAGCGGTATTTCTTGTGAGTTCTACAAATTTTCTAGTTACTAATCTAGCCAACACATATGCATCGCGTATGGGGATTTGTTTTACTTCTATACCTTCATAATTTCCAAACTTCTTTTGGACCATTTAGAGGTAAGACATCATCCTATCTTCTTAAATTTGAAATAATTCGTTTATTTGGTTAACGATGAGCTGGGAATCATTATGTATGATCACTCATTTCTTTGGTCATTCATATTTTAGCTATTACGACCTTGTATTCTGATTAATTATTGGAAATTTAAAGTCAAAACTTAGTGCATGACAGAAATGATACCGATATGACCTTGCTAGCTTTCAGGATTATTTTGTAATTAGTCTTGGTGCCAAAATTAGTTTCAGATGATTAGCTGGCAAACTATATTTCCCGCCATTTTCCTTCTATTTATTGTAATCCCTGATTCATTTTGTATATAAGATTTTCAAATATTTTTCTCCCAATTCTTGACTTTTGTCTTTAATATGGTATCAGAGAATAGACAGCTTCCATAATTTCACTCTCTGTTCATAGCTTGATCGATCATGGCAGAAAGCACAAATCAAAGCACATTTCAAAATTCTCCTAATCAAAATTCATCTACATCAATGAGTAATTCCACCATTGATGATATCTCTAGTCCTTATTATCTTCATCATTCGGATAACCCCGGACTGGTTCTGGTTTCGCAGCAATTGACTGGCGAAAATTATACTTCATGGAGTCGAGCCATGACCATAGCTTTATCTATGAAGAATAAATCCGAATTTGTTGATGGATCTATTCTTCGACCTACAGGTAATACTGAATTGCTCAATTAATGGATCCATAACAACAATATTGTTATCTCTTGGATCCTTAATTTCGTGTCAAAAGATATATCAGCGAGCATTATCTACACGCAATCTGCCTATGAGATTTGGAGTGACCTCAAAGAGAGGTTTCAGCAGAGGAATGGCCCTCGAATATTTCAATTGAGGCCTGAATTAATGAATCATACCCAAGGATAACTCTCTGTTAGTGCTTATTTCACCAAACTTAATAGCATATGGGAGGAATTAAGCAATTACAGGCCATCATGTTCTTGTGGAAAGTGTGATTGTGATGGAAATAAGAAGTTAGTGGAGCATCACCATATGGAGGTCTTTTCTGATGGGACTGAACGATTCCTATGCCCAGGTCAGAAGACAGCTTCTACTAATGGAGCCAATTCCACCAATAAACAAAGTTTTCTCACTGTTCACATGAGGAACACCAAAGAGCTATCAATTTGGTTGCTGGTACTAGTGATTCATTGGCATTTCAGGTTCAAAATGATGTAAGGAAGTCAACTAAGGGGCAAACTTACAACAGGATTCAGAGGAAGGAAAGGCCAATCTGTACATATTGTGGATATGGAGGTCACACTGTTGATAAATGTTACAAACTCCATGGGTTTCCACCAGGATACAAGCCAAAGCAGAAATTTAATTCTAGCAATCAATCAGGTTATTTTTCACATCCTAACAATAATGCTGTTACTAATCAAATCTCTGGTTCTATTCCAGATGAAAATTATGGCACCGTTGGGAACTTCATGCAAAATCTTAACCCTGAACAATATCAACATCTGATGAATATGTTGAGTACACACCTTACTTCAGCAAAAGTACAAGGTGAAGGAGAAAATGAGGATCATGTGTCAGGTACTTGTTTGTCAATTTCCAATAGTGCAATCTTCAATTCTGCTGAACATTGGGTGTTGGATTCTGGGGCAACTAGCCATGTTTATTTCAGACATACATGTTTTCAGAGTTTAAAAGCTGTCCAGAATGCCTATATTACTTTACCTAATCATACCAAAATTTTTGTACAATTTGTTGGAAATGTTATACTCAGTCCTGAATTGATACTTGAGGATGTGTTATTTGTGCCTCAGTTTAAATTCAATATGATGTCCATAAGTGCTTTAACTAGAAAGCCATCTATAAGCATCAGATTTTCTACTGACTGTTATAAAATTCAGGACCTATACAGATCGATGATGATTGGCAGGGGTAGAAGAATTGAAGGCTTTCATGTCTTAGATGCAGCACTGAATAACGTAATAAGGAAATGTAATTTTTCCAGAATTGATTGTAATTCTGCTATGGTGACCAATGTAGATTCTTCTATTATATGGCATAATAGACTAGGCCATTTATCCTATAAACTTCTAGATTGCTTGAGAAATCAATTACGTTATAAGAGTGATAAGAAAAACGAGGCTCCATGTTCCATATGTCCACTGGCTAAACAGAAGCGTTTGTCATTTGTTTCACATAATCTTCTATCATCAAATGTATTTGACCTTATTCATGCTGATATATGGGGTCCCTATAGTACTCCAACATGTGATGGACATAGATATTTCCTCACTATAGTTGATGACTGTACTAGATTTACTTGGCTATATCTTTTGAAGCAAAAATCAAATGTACTCATAGTTATTCCCAAGTTTTTCAGTCTGATTGAAACACAGTTTAACAAAGTTATAAAAAGGTTCAGGTCGACAATGCTCCTGAGTTACAATTCAGAGAGTTCTTCAGTTCAAAAGGGGTGTTGCATCAGTTCTCTTGTGTAGAACGTCATGAGCAGAATTCAGTAGTAGAAAGGGCATCAACATTTACTGAATGTTGCTAGAGCATTATTTTTTCACTCCAAAATTCCCATTCAGTTCTGGGGAGATTGTGTTCTCACAGCCACTTACCTTATTAATCGAACCCCATCACTAGTTATACAAAATCAGACACCCTTTTAGCTACTTTATGAAACTGCAGTTGACTATAATTTCATTAAAGTGTTTGGCTACCTTTGTTTTGTCTCCACCATTACCTCACGTCATCTGAAGTTTCAACATTGTGCTAGGGCCTGTGTTTTTATTGGATACCACCCTGGCATCAAAGGATATAAAATCTATGACATTATTTCCAAAACCTTCTCCATAGCTAGAGATGTGGTTTTTCATGAATCTATTTTCCCTTTTCATTCCATATCAGATCCTCATGTTTTGATTGATAATTTTCCCAACCTTGTATTACCTAAACCTGCATCTGATATAGCTCATCAACAGCCTATTGTTCACTCCAATATAGATTCTGCCATTACATACTCAGCACCATCTATTCCCAGTCCTCCAGCAATTCTTCTCCTATTTTTTTCACCGATCCTCCTGATCAACAAAATCTTGGTCCCAGAAGATCATTGAGATCAAGAAAACCTCTTTCTTATTTGTAGGATTTCCACTACAATCTTATGGCTGCAAACAAGAATTCCTTTCCTTACACCTCATCACCCTATCACTTACACCATTACCTTGCTTATTCAAAGTCTTCAAACGCTCATAATTCTCTTCTTTTCAATATTTCATCCAACCCTGAACCTCAGTTCTATCACCAACCTGTGAGATATGATCATTGGAAGAAAGCCATGACTTCTAAACTTGATTCAATGGAATTGAAAAATACTTGGTCTGTCACTACATTGCCTACAGGAAAGCACACCATAGGCTATAAATGGGTGTATAAGATCAAGTACAATTCTGATGGCAGCATAGACAGATATAAAACCCTCTTGGTGGCCGAAGGATATACTCAATAGGAGCATTTAGATTTTATTGAAATTTTTTCTCCTGTTACGAAAATGGTGACAGTGAAGATTCTTTTAGCTCTGGTTACTATTAATCATTGGCATCTAATCCAGTTAGATGTTAACAACGCTTTCTCCATGGTGATTTATTTGAGGAAATTTATATGGATTTGCCATTGGGTTATTCACCCTCTATTATTTCTGGAAGAAAGGGAGAGCCTTTGGTTTGTAACCTCTATAAGTCAATCTATGGTTTGAAGCAGGCATCCCGCCAGTGGTTTTCGAAACTCTCTCATGCCCTTCTGCTACATGGCTTTCATCAATCCAAATTAGACTACTCCTTATTCACTAAAGGGTCTGGGAGTGATTTTGTGGCCTTATTGGTTTATGTGGATGACATAGTCATCACTGGTGCTACTCAGCAGGTCATTAACTCTTTGAAGTCTTTTCACCACAGTCAATTTAAGCTTAAGGATCTTGGCAACCTTAAGTACTTTCTAGGATTGGAGATTGCAAGATCACAAAAGGGGATAGTTCTGTCACAGAGACATTGTGCTCTTCAGCTGCTTGAAGACACAGGTTTCCTTGCCTGCAAGCCAGCTATTCTTCCCATGGATCCCAAAGTTCGTCTGAACTCCTTTGAGGGGGAGCTTCTAGATGATGATTCCATGTATAGGCAACTTATTGGATTCTTGCTATACTTGACAATATCTAGACCTAATATTACATTTGTTATCCATAAACTTAGTCAGTATGTATATTAGCCACGAAAACCTCACTTAACAGCTGTTCATCACTTGCTTCAGTATATTAAAGGGACTCCAGGATAAGGCCTTCTATTTTCAGTAGAATCCTCTTTACAGTTACGTGCATTTTCTGATGCAGATTGGGGCTCTTGCTTAGATTCAAGGAAATCAATCACTGGTTTTTGTATATTTCTTGGAGAATCTATGGTCTCATGGAAAGCTAATAAACAAACCACTGTGTCACGATCCTCTACTGAAGCGGAATACCGTGCGCTGGCCTCCACTGCTAGTGAGCTCTTGTGGATACATCAGCTTCTTCTGGATTTCTACATCACAATCACAGGTCCAACTTTACTATTTTGCGACAATCAGGTGGTAGTGCACATTGCAACCAATCCCATTTTCCACGAAAGAACCAAGCACATCGAGATAGATTGTCATTTCATAAGGGAAAAGATCAATGATGGATATGTTAAGTTGATGCCAGTTCGTTCCAGTCATCAACTCGCTGATATATTCACCAAGCCTTTGCCGGCTACTTCCTTATTTCAATTGTTCTCTAAGATGGCTGTGATCAATTTACACATTCCATCTTGAGGGGGAGTTTCAGGATTATTTTGTAATTAGTCTGGCGCTAAAATTAGTTTTAGATGATTAGCTGGCAAACTATATTTCCCACCATTTTCCTTCTATTTATTGTAATCCCTGATTCATTTTGTATATAAGATTTTCAGATATTTTTCTCCCAATTCTCGACTTTTGTCTTTAATACTAGCATGACTCCTACTCCAAACTGAGCTACAGTAGAGGATTCATCTACAAACAATTCCCAAAGTATTTTTTCACACTTTTGGCTTTTATGGCTTCTGAGTTAAATTCAACTGCCAAGTCAATCAAGGCTCGGCCTTTAATGGCAGTTCGAGGCTTGTAGGAGATCTTAAATTGTCTCAGTTCTATTGCCATCTCATCATCCATCTGGAAGTGTTAGGATTTTCAAATATTTGTCTTAATAGGCAATTGGTTGATACATTGATGGGTTACTATAGAAGGTAGGGTCGCAACTTTCTCGAAAACATGATCTAGGCAAAAGCCAACTTCTCCATTGAGGAGTATCGTAGCTCGACCTCATGGAGGGCTTAGCTGATATAGTACACAGTGTATTATGTCCGTATCCCTATTGATCATGACACTTATTGCATGCTAAAAGATGGCATTCTTGTATCCACTTGAATATATTTCCTCCTCGAAGCGTATTGAAGAAAGTTATTCATCGATTAGTTGTTTTCGAGACATAATGGATGAGAACATCTAACCTTGTGAGACTTTACACCAATTTTTGTCTAGTTAGAGCCTTCATTTCTACGATCACCCGGTTCTTCATAAGGTTAGCTTCAATTCCTCACTAATTAACCATTTATCTCAGGAATTTGTTGGAACTAACACCAAATCCTCCCTCGAGAGTGTTGAGCTTCATTTTATATTTTTGTAGTATTTTTAACATTTTAGCCATGTATAGAACATTTTCGGTGCGCTCCGCTCCCCTCACTCCACTCTACTCCGACATTAGCCTCTTGGGGTTTGATTTACTATCTGTTTGTCGGGGATCTTGAATAGGTTGGGGGTGCGGGGACAATCTCCCAGGTACGGTATATAGTTAATTTGTTGTACGGGCCTTAATAATATGGACTAGGGCCACGTATATATATTGATGATATAATCATATTATTCATACTATATAAAATATATCCGTTTCGCTCCTTGTCGACGCAGACACATTGTCGAACAACATTAAATCTTTATTTTGATGTCCCTTTTCATTTCTCTATTATTGTGTATAAAATTCAACAACAAAGTGCTCTCTTAATAAACCTCATGCATTGGGATTTTTTTGTAGCTGGAATAGGCATGTATGAAGCTAAAGGTTCATGCCCTACCAAGGCATCTACCATTTGGTCTATTCGTAGGAGGGGATAGCCTTTATTAGGTTGAGTTTTATTTAGATCGATGAAATCTATATAAACCTGCCAATCTCTATTATTTTTCTTAACCAAGTCATGTTTACCAACCTATTTTGGCTATAATGCTTCCTGATGAATCCTTTGATTAAGAGATTTTCCACGTCTTTGCTTATAGCTTCATATTTGTCGAGTTCAAGAAACTCCTCCTTTGCTGTTTAGGTTGGACTTCTGGTTTAATATTGAGGTTGTGACATGTCACCATAGGATCTATCCTCCCCATTTCTTGATGACTGCATGAAAACACGTCCAAGTTATTTCTTAAAAATATTCAAGCTTAGAGTGGAGTGATTGCTAGAGAGTGTGGCCCATGCAAAGTTTGTTCTGGAAATGTTCTAGGCTTACTTGAATTTTGTCCAAGTCCTCCATTGGTTTTGTCTTCCTTTTACGGACTTCATCATGGGGTCTAGGGAGCTACACAATGCACATACCATGTATACTCTAGGATAAAATGGTAGAGCACTGAGATTCAGGTCAACCTTTTAGTATGGGACTAGAACATTCATCTATTATTTACTTGATTTCTATGATATCACCTACCATATACGACGTAGGGAATATCACTTAATGGTACATGGATACGATTGCCTTAAGTCATTGATCAATGGTTTTCCCATAATAAAATTATATAGAGAGGGAAAGTCTATCACCGTAAACTTGGGGGTAGTGCTAACTTTAAGTTGGAATTCCTCTACTTCGACAGTCAAATTAATTTGGCCCTTAGCTGTCGCCAAGGCTAGGGATTAGACTAGATAATGGCTAAAGAAAGTTAGAGATAATTCTCATATAGCTTAGGGTCTTGGCATATTGTACGTTTAGTGTGCTTTATGTATTTACCAATGTTTTTCGAATATTTATCTCAGCGATGGATAGAGTGACCACCAGGACACTTGGGTATGGAATTTGACCTTATTGAAGAAGAGGTCATCATCCCTTGACTACCTTTTATGTTTGGTTGTAATTTGTATCTTTATTAGGTCGACAAAAATGGGCCTATTTGAATGGAACTTCTCTAGTTCGATCTCCATGCCTTTTGTGGAACACATTGACTTGTCCTTTGACAGGGATGATATTGCGAGATCTGGCTATGGCTTTATCCTTGTACCACTCCTACTCTTTCAAGCGTGGTGAATTTCATGGCACAATGATAGATTGAGGTTGTTAATGCGAGTTAGTGTAGTATGAACCATCCCAAGATTGCATTGTAGTTAGACGAAAGGTCAACTATCACAAAGTCAATGATCATCCTTCGCTAGCATAGAGGTTTCCTAGCTCTACCATGAGGATATTTGTTCTCTTACTTCAAAAAAATCACTAGTGAAACCATGTTGTAGCTTGAGGAATTGCATATGATATCATTTTGAGATTCCCATTTGTTATAGGGTTCACAAAACTCCCATTATCTATGAGTTTTAATAGATGTTAAACTTGTTATTAGTATGGTGATGACTAATGCGTCAATGTGGGGTTCCATGGACCACCGAGCATCCTTCTCGAAGAAACCAAATCATTCTGTTTGTTTCAGATTCCCCAATTATGGCTACTGATTCTATGCTTCCATCTCATGTCTACCGAGGCCCGGTCCTGAGGCGAGGCAGATGAGGCTCGCACCTCAGGCCCAAAGCTAAAGGGGGCCTCATTTTTTGAGCCACTTTTTTTTTTGGTCTGGCCCAAAATCAGAGGCCTTAATTTGGCCCAATTATTTTTTTAAAATACTAAATGAATCTTGGAAGACGGCTTCTCCCCTCCCCTTTCAACTTCAACCGATTCTCCAAGCCGCGTCGGACTCCGGTCGTTCTCCTCTTCTTTCCTTTGTTTTCCTCCCTTCCTTTCCCTCCATTCAAAGGCTTCATTCTTTCATAAAAGAAGCCTAATCGCACTGTCCGCGAGATTGCGAGTTGCTCTTCAAGGTCGATCATCGACTGGTCGATACTGTGTGTCTGCTGGTACTCCACTAGTTTCATAGCCACCTAATTTGATGGGTACATACCTATAAATATCTTCTGCTTTCTCCTCCTATTTTACTCTCTAATTTATGTATTTTTTTAGCATTTCTTGACAAACCCTTCAATTTTTCTTTATTGCTTTATAGTTTCTGTTAACTGCTTCAATTGTTATTTAAAATGTACTCAATTTCGCCTCCCAAGTATGAAGTATGTTCCATTTATTTTCAGTCCATTGACACTGCATTTGCACTTGTATTGGGTGCATTTTTGTTTATGTTTAACTTCAAGGCTATTGTAATTTGCAGCCCCTCCATTGACACTGCAGTCTTGCCCTTTTATAGTTTCTATTAACTATGTTTTCACTCAATTTTCAAGCCTATTGCAGCCCCCCGTGTTCAATTACTTGGTTTATTGATACAACTTACTGTGGATAGTCCAACTTGCTTTTACAGTGTTAGACGATTATTTGACTAATTTTAAAAGGGCTAAACGTTTTTTTAACCTTTTATTGATTAAAGGAGTAAATTTCATAGCTTAAAACTTTGTATTGGTGTCGTGGTTAATGTGAAATTTTGATTTCAGACTTGTGAGATGTGACAATGGAATTCTCAAGGGTATAGTTCCATAATTTTCATCGAAATTCTATTTCACAAGCAAGCAATAGCTTGCCCTAACTTGATATTGAATATATTGAAAATGTTTGAAGTCTTGCCAACTTATATAATTATGGTTTGGTCGGTTTATATGGATGGTTATTGTAGCTCATAGGATCAATTGCACAGACGCACGTAGTGACTGTATTGAAAATCACGGGACCGGCCCCTGACTAGGGGGGCCCAATTTATGTAGTTCGCCTCGGGCCCAGAAAATCACAAGACCGGCCCTAGGTTTGAGGGGACAATACACCAACATAAAATTGTAAAATATACTGTTTATTATAAATTTTTATAGTCAAAATAATACTAATTAAAGGAATTATAAAAGGAAATATTAGTCTTGTACGTTTGGACCTCAATACTAAATACTAACTTCACGAATCAATAGTAACCTTTTCAATCTAATATACCAAAAACACTTTATAAAATTTAACTTTACATCATTTTTGGTGAAATCAATGAAACACTTTAGTTATGATTTGGGTAATTTAATTAGGATACTTAAGCATTACTTATTTTAGGTTATGAGTATGATAACTAATAGGAGTTTTTGTTGAATAAGTTGAATCAAATACATTGTTCATATAATAACTTTTTAAAGTTAGAAACAGAAATACTGTCAAATTAGTTTTCCTAAAAAGGTATAATATTTAGCTAAATTATGCATCCAAAATAATTATCTTATATTGGATTAATTTTATTTTGAATAATATGATTGTTTAAATTAATTTGAAATTATACAGTGTGATAATGATTACATGATTATTTGCAACATGAAGTGTGCTGACCTATGGTTAATTTCATCCTCAATGTTTTGATCATAATAAACAAGATTAATATTGTTTCTAATAATTGATTTTGAGTGATGATAGTTTAATATTAAAATCAATCAAGTATTGCCAAAATCAACACAATATAAATTGGACTCGAAATGAAAATCAAAGTGAAAGTTAAGTATTCAAGTCAAATCATTCGAGACGAGAGCTTAAAAGATTAAAATCAAGACTATCAAATCGGGCTCATGAAGAAGGTCAAGATCGAAGTCAATTATTAAAGTCAAATGTCAAGAAAGATCAAGATCAAGAGTTTAAGAACCGACAGGAAAGAAACTTCGAAGCAAGTCCAAAGACTAAACTTTCGAGATCATATGTAAAGGTA
>CAIGRR010293453.1:0-14369 GCA_903798365.1 Fraxinus sp. 1973-6204 | reverse complement strand
CCTATTGGAGGGAGTGCCGGTGGGAGTGTCGGCCCCACCGGCACTCCCTCCAATAGGGGGCCGCCGGGTGTCCATTATGGACACCCGGATGGATCTTTTGATGTACATCCATCATTTTCCTTTAATATATTATAGATCAATATCAATGAAGTTCAAAGGTTGGTGCAAGGGGCACGGCAGGGTCATGTGGCTATCTTTTTCGTTTTCGTTTTCGTTTTCGTGTTCTTTTTTTTTATTTATCATTTAAATTGAATATTAGTCTCAGTTGAGCTGACAGCCGCAGTGTGAAGGTTCGATTCCTGCCTCTAACAAGGTTTGGAATTAGACTATTTGTAGGCACCAGTACGGCAGCTCTGTACCATAGCCTGCCAGGCACATCCCGCGATTTACCTCCTCCATGATGCTATAGGGGCGGTGGGGACCCTCAATGTTGGAGTTCAACCTTTAAAAAGTTGGATACGAAATGCTATAACAATATTGTAATTTAGGCAACAAGTCGAGCGAAGAGTAATTGCAAGAACAATATTATAGTGTATGTTACCCTTCATATCGAAGTGCAGTTTATAATCAAATTACAAATATTTTGATCCAAAATCTCTATTTGGGATAGTTCAAAATTAAATTAAAATTGAAAATATAGCCGTTATTGGGTCTCACTCGTCTAATAAAAGTCAATAATAACGATTTTTAATTTTAATCTCTACCAAACACACTAAAGAATTCCAAACTCAGCACAATCATTACTTGAGTAAGATGAAATTAGTCAAAAATATATTATAATGAGTTTGTTTCGTACAATTCAAAATTCAATTAAAATTGAAAATATAACTGTTATTGGATCTCACTCGTCTAATAAAAGTCAATAATAACGATTAATTTTTTAATTTTAATCTCTACCAAACACACTATAGAATTCCAAACTCAGCACAATCATTACTTGAGAAATATAAATTTTGAAATAGTAATTTCTAGGAAAATGTATGGTTAAAGTATGAAAAGATTTTGAATGTAGAATCATCCAATTTTCGAGAAGTTTGGAATTTCGAGACGTGTCCAAAATCAAAGGCCAACTTTTTAGTTTTAAAATAGGTTGGGATGCTCATTAATAATGATAAAACCTCATTAATTGAAAATGAAAGAGAAAAAATTCATCAACAAAAAAACAAAAGGCAAATACGATGGTGTTGCTAAGTATGGGAAGGAGCCAAGGAGGCAGAGTTGATTGATATCTCAAGGGTCACTTTTACAATCATCACTTTATCGAGTTGGTCGTTTACCTTTACTAAAAATTTATTCCCAACCAACGGGTTGGATAGAAAAAGATAATGGCAATATATCAAGAATTCCAGTAAATAAATTTCTTATTTTCACACCATAATGACTAGGTTTTATTTTTATAAGATCTGATTAGAAAAATTCGAATTCTGTGCAGATGAGATCTTGTTTGGTAGTGAATCTGGAAATGGGTTATGAAAAAATGAGGTATGTTTCTTCTTTTGATGATTTCCAGCTCTTTTTCAGCTTCCATTCACATTATTTGGTACCCTTTTCTGGTTCTGATGTGAATATGTGGAGTCATTAAGTACATTTTTCATTGCGATTTTATGAATTTTAGTCTGAGTTTCAATGGGTATATGGATCTGCAATTGCATTTCTTGGATTCTTGACTTATTCTGGCACGTGCTTAATTTTGTTTTTATTTTTGTTGAGGTAATGTTAACAGTTAAAACTCTGTCTTTCTCTTGTTTTTTCTGGGGTAGTGGATTCATTTGGTTTCTTCAATCTAGTTAGGAAGAGAAGATACTTCTGTGATTTTGTCTTCAAGAACCTAGCTTGGATCCTTGTTTCGTCATTTCATCTAAAAGCTGAAGGTTATGGAGAGGACAACTTTAGTATTTCGACACACTCTTCCAAGGGCAGGCAAAATTCATTTGAACTCAGGTCTTTTGTGTGCTGTGATACGCGGTTGAGCAACAAAGGTTAAGCTATTAGAGCTGGGATAATCTTTGACAATTATTTTATCCCAAATGTTCAGTCTTAAATTTTCTATTTTATTTTGATTTTCCTATGATAGCCGGGATGTTTCCCAGAGTACACCATCGAATCTCCTATCTATGTCTGTTTGTTTGGTGTGAATTTGTGTCCTCTGTTTGTGTATGTTCTGCTACTGGACAGAGTGTGATGTTTGGACCATACATAAGAAAGCTGTTGGGGATATTACTTGCATGTTTATTACATTTTCGTTAGAACTGTCTCTGTCTTCCTTGCCTTTACGCGATAGGTTGTTCGGGGCTTTAACTTTCTTCAATGTGTTCGTGTAGGTGAATAAAAGCATGAGATAAGCACTAGCCGAATTGCCAGAAAGTTCATGTTTTTATATGTTTTTTGAAAATAAGGATACATGGTGACGTCTCAGAGATTAATAGAAGAAGAACCTATTGGTAGGGGATTTGAGTCTTCAAGTGTGTCAAAACGTCTCGTCAGAAGTTTGAGCCAGAAACTGAAAATAAAGAACCACAGAAATGAAGGCGATGAAATGGATGATACAAGTGGCGTGTTGTTGGGATGTCTTACTCTTTATGGAAGAGTCAGAGGTTGCAAAGTAGGTGATGACATAGGTGAAGAGTCTAAAGATTCAAGAAGTAGAAGGCATTCAAGTGTCAATGAGGAAGGGAAAGGGTACAATATAATATTACATGGCAACAAGGAAGCAACTGTAGATTGCTTTCCCTATTTGATAAAAGAGAGATTCTGGAGGAGGAATAGCAGAAGGCTTTCAGCATATGAAGAAACGCAAAAAAACACTAACGTGAATACTTTTCTTCCTGATGACATTCTCGAACTGTGCTTGGTGAGGCTTCCAGTGACAAGTCTTATGAACGCTCGTCTTGTTTGCAAGAAATGGAGAAACTTGACAAAATCTCCTCGGTTCATGCAGATGAGACGGGAAGGTTTATTTCAAAGTCCATGGATGTTTCTGTTTGGTTCTGTTAAAGATGGTTATTGTTCTGGGGAAATACATGCATTGGATGTTTCCCTAGATGTGTGGCACAAAATAGATGCTCAAATTCTTAAGGGACGGTTTTTGTTTTCTGTTACAAGCATCGGGGAAGATATTTACATTGTTGGAGGTTGTTCTAGCTTGACCAGCTTTGGAAGGGTGGATAAAAGCTCATTTAAGACGCATAAAGACGTTTTGGTATTTAGCCCATTGACTAAATTGTGGCGTAAAGCTGCACCCATGAAGTACAGTAGGTCATCCCCCATTTTAGGAATTTCTCAGATCAGTCCAGATCATTTGATCGCTAGAAATCAGCAAAGTCGAGATCGACGTTTTTACAGGTCAAGAGTTGGTGGTATATCAGGTGTTTATGAGGATCCTCGCAGACTTTCAGTTAGAAGCCAATTTGGACACTCCCTTGGTGAAAATAATAATTCGTTCTTTCCCGTTACAAAACGAAACAAATCAATAGGACAAAAACAAGAAAATTCACATACGAAAGATGGTAAAAGTTTTCTGATGATTGCAGTGGGAGGTCTTGGATCCTGGGATGAACCACTAGATTCTGCGGAAATTTATGATTCAATATCCAACAAATGGATGGAGATCCAGAGAGTACCTCTGGATTTTGGGGTGGCTTGTTCTGGTGTTGTATGTAATGGGATTTTCTACGTTTACTCAGAAAGCGATAACCTTGTTGGTTACGATATAGAAAGAGGATACTGGGTTACATTTCAAACGACTTCATGCCCACCTCGTGTGCACGAGTACCATCCAAAATTTATATCATGTAACAGTCGGCTATTCATGCTTTCTGTATCGTGGTGTGAGGGAGACGGTCAAATAGGCAGAAGAAACAAAGCAGTTCGGAAGCTCTGGGAACTTGAACTCGTGCATCTTACTTGGACAGAAGTGTCAATGCACCCTGATGCCCCAATGGACTGGAATGCTGCTTTTGTCACCGATGGAAATAGTATATTTGGGATTGAAATGTTCAAGATATTCGGACAAGTGTTGGACTTCGTGACAATGTGCGATGTATCTGACAACGGAATGAAGTGGAGTCATGTTTCGAAAAATCACGTGGCACACGATCTAGATGCTTCTTCATGCTTGACAAAGACGATGACAGTGCTGCATTTATAACTAGTATAATGATTTGTCTTGATTCATTGTCGTATCTTACTCGAGAGTCAAGTTATTTCTGATCAGGTTGTATATGCTATTATCTTCAGTTATTTTTCTGAATGTTTGTCTGGTACTAATGTAATTCGTTCACAAGTGTAGAATTAACTTGTGTATTTGTTTCACCCACATTCTTTGCATCAATGTTGACTGAACATAGGGACAACCAGTCTATGCATACTTTTTGTAAAGGGTTTTAACCATTTGACAACATATATTTTGCATTAGGGAACGTCTCGGGAGTTCTTGGAATTCAACATCAGGAAATGGTTTTGCACTATTGAGGGACGTCAACTCATCTCAATCTTTAAGGAAGAGATCGACGACCCTAACTTCTTTTAGCACGTGGGAAGGGTCATCGCTCTCTCCTGCCCAATTAAAATGAGGATAGAACAGATAAAATGGTGAGCATTTCCCCGTGTTTGTGCAAGTTGTAACAGCCGATGTTTTCTTAAAATTCTGGGAAAAATTGTTGTCCAGTCTCACATTCAACTTCAAAAGCCAGTGCAGTCTAGAATTCATGAAAAAGAAGCCAAAAGAAAAAAGAAAAGGAAAGAAAAAAGAACACCCTCTACACTTCATAATTCTTGCCAAACTACTATACTTTCTGATGCATCTGTAACCTCAGAAACAAAGGTGGAGATGATGATAATAACAACAAATACACGGCCTAACAATCTAATAAATCATTTCAAAACGGTTATCCCATGTTTGGAAAGATGCCAGAGAAGTTGGGAATTTTATCGACGTGCTTCAAGGCACGCTCAGCAATCTGTCTTGTCCGATAATCGCCATGTTGAAAAGCATCTACGAGGGCTAAGCCTATATTTGGATCTCCTGAAACTTCGTAGGCTATATCCTCTGTTCGCAATAGTCTCTCGACTGCCCAAACAGCCCTCCTTTTTAGACTCTCGGTCCGTTTCTCAAGTAACACGTCGAATACAGGCTTGATTCCTTCTGCATCCATTAACACCTGAACTCCTTGCTCGATATCAACCCCATCATCCAAAAGAGTTGACAGGGCTGCAAGCGATGCTTCAATGACCTGGTCATTGTTGTGGTCGAGAAGTTCAACCAACTTCTCAACAGCATGTCCTTCTAAAATACAAAAGGTTTCTTTCATCGAACACATCCCGCGATGAACCCTACACAATCCAGTTATGACGGGTGGCTTGCTTAAACAAGGGAAGATCGAGGCACAAAATCCTGGAGTAGGAAGCTCAGGCAATTTGGTCAAGTTTTTTGATTCTTGGGATAGGTTCTCTAAAGCCATGGCTGATACCATTTGTACCTTATCAAGCCCATTAGCTTGTAGAAGGTCAATAAAGAGTGACACTACATTGTGTTCACGACAAAGTGCACGGGCAGAACCTGACTCTTCAGACAAGGCAAATGTAATTCTTGCAAGAACCTTAACAAGCCCTTCCAAATACGGTGTCATGAACCGGCTGCCTCTTGTCCCCCCTTGTCTGATCCTAATTACACGAGAAATGAACAGCTCAAACGCACCGTCATTTAGGATCTGTCTCGTCAGGCCCACATCTCTTTCTGGAAGATCAGCCAAAAGCCCGACAGCTGCTGCCTGCTCCTCAGTTATCGCTATGTTTTCCAATATTACCCTTATTAGACTGCCAAGTTGACCAGATGTACCACGTAGGCAACCTGTTAGTTCATGACCCATGTATGGGGAGAGATTCTGAAGAAGTTTTATCGAAGCCATCCTCAGATCCCTCTGCGGAGCCTCAATAAACTGAACCAAACTAATAGTAGCCCCGGAACTCTTAATAGCAGAAACAACACTGGAAACAGTTGTTGGAGAACTCGTAAGCCCAACAAGAACCTGGAAAAGCCTGCATTCTATTGGAGGCCCCGTGTTGCTAATAAGATGTAGAAGATTATGAATTATTTCCTCGGAAACCAGAGTTTGGTTATCAGGTCCAACCGGAATGGAATCAAAATCATATCCCGAGCTCACAACATTTGCTAGAATTGTTGCTGAAACTTCTTTTAGTCGCATGGGCAGCTGGTTCGAGCCAACGGTAAAGAGATCCTTGACAATAGGTGGAAGTACACCTGCCTCTATCAAGACCTTGGCACTTGATTCATCTGAAGAAATTTGATTTAAAGCTTTAAGAGCAGCCTCTCTCGACGGCATGTTAGTACTCTTCATGAGATTAATCAGGGACGAACCAGCTGTCCTAGCCACAAAGACTTTCACGTCATTGTTTAAAACCAGCTCACCCAGGAATGCAGCCATCGACAATTTAGTTTCTGGAGTGCCTGCATCGATTCAACAGAACTCTTAATGCCATTTTTGACAAGAAAGATTCAGAACTACGAGGCAGTACCGATGAAGAAAAAGAAGTTAAAATTTTGTTCATTGCATTGTTATTCTGTACAGACAGTTCGCCATACATGCCCTTCGATTTGTTTGGTGAAATAAACTGTCCTGGACAACAGCTAGAAAAGGAAGTTGAAATAACTCTCTAGTCCTCTCTCTCTCTCTCTTTATTTTTATTTATTTATTTTATGGAATTTTACCCTTCCCCCCAAATGAGACTAGGACCCAGGTCAACAAGTACTAAACATGCTTTTACTGGTTTCCATCCTGATTTTCCTCAATTCTTCCAATTCATGTCATGGTACAGTAAATAATGCCACAAACATTATATCATGCTCAGCAAATAAACTTCCACCTGTATGTAAACAAAACAAGCAGGCTAACGAAATCTAATCACATGCAAGCGTCTCTTCATCAGCACCTGACACCTGTAATATTCCTAAAGAAAAATGCAAAATAATATAGAGACACGAACACAGTGAGTTCTACACAAGCAAAGAGTACGGAGGTTGGTTACAAGTTACAACACCTTCAAGTAGTAGCGTTAGAAGAGGATGCAATCTTCCATTTTCGGCCATTTGTCTCACATTGTTCTCACATTTTGCCAGATTCTCCAGGGTTTTATCAGCCTTTTCAACAGTCAGAAGATTTTCTGAGTTGCTGCTTGCCATTCCTACTAACATAAGAATTGCTCCATTAACTGAACCAATCTTTTCACACAATAGTTCAGATTTCGAGAGTTCATGCAGCAAAGAAACAGCTTCTTCTCTCTCTTTGGATTGCTCGTGCGATAAGAATTTGACTATCGTGCGCACAGTGTACCCTTCAGCCATTATTTCCTGAAAAACTCGAAAACTGTTAAAAGAAGAATAAATAACAACTTAACTTACATATGCAAAAATGAAACGTCAATCAATTACAACCTTATTATCTGAGTCATCCTCCACTACGATACGAAGTGTTTCTAGAGCCTTAGACCGAACCAGACGACTACTGCTTTTCAGCATATCGGCTATCGATGGTATCAGCTCCGCATTACGGATTACGTGCTTATTTGACGGATTGTTTAGGCACAGTTGCTGGACAAATTTCAGAGCCTGTAAAATATCATTTTCTGGGCTGCCGGTCGATAATGATTTGCGAGCCATGTCAAGCTGAGCAGCTTCATTCCTGGCCTTCCATTCTTCAATTGTGTTCCGTAAAGCAATACTCGGATTTAATTCAGTGCTTCTTAGCTCTCTCAGAGTCAATGGGCAAACGAGCCGTCTTCGACTCTCCCTACACTCCCTGAACCATTTCTCAATTGCCTCTCTCTCAAATGTTTGCCCATTTTCCAGCGTCACAGGATCTCGCATTACTTGTTTAGTCAAAGGGCAGATAAATGCATCATAAATAGGCTCAATATGTAGTCTATCAAAATGGAGGCTGTCATCGGATTGACCACCCGGGTCGTAATTTCCATCCCAGCTTCCAGCCATTAGATTCAAAGTACCTGCCAGAGAAAGCAACATTACTTCTTTTAACATGTTAAATGAAGATTAATGTAACAAGATATCAAGACACGATTCAAGCTGTTCCCACTTGATAACAAGCAGTTATTTCCATTTACTTGGACATCTTTAGCTATTCAGAGAAACTTAGACTACAAAGATAGGGGAAAATAGAATTGGAGATCTCAATCTTTACATACACGAAGGCTTGGATTCACAACCAAATTTACTATCAGAGTCCCCAACCTTTAAGTTTTGTAGCCCTTGGGTCCCAAGAGAGATTTCGTCCAAAAAAAGAAAATCGTTAAAAAGTCTTATGTTTTGCACATTATTTACAAATTTTAGTCAAAAAGACGAGTATACCCTTTCTTTAATTCAAAAAAAAAGCATTCTTATGCCCCTCCCACCCAGTTGCCTCCTCTCCCTGCCCATGTTGTGCGTATTTCGAAAGAGGTTGCAGGCAGCTTCGTTTAAGAGGCTTCCAACAAAATAGCACCAATGGATTTTGTTGCGCCTCGTCGCCGAGGCTCCAATTGAAGACCACGTCACAGTCCACGTAGAGATGTAAGTCAACAAAGGCCCAATTGGTCAAAATAAAGAAGTCAAAGAAGAAGTTGACGCCCTTTGTTCCGAAACTCCTATTAGCCGAAGCCCTCACTCTATCCGAAACTCTGTTTGGCCGAAGCACCCGCCCCATCCGAAAGCTCCTTTTAGACTGAAGCACTTGCTATCTTTTAAAGGATCTGCAGATATTCTCTAGGAGTGATTGATGTAATGTTTACAATAATGAATGTCATGATTGTCAGCCTATGGGGTATAGGGTGGCTAACATATTGTCAATGTATTAAATGCATAGCAGAATGAGTGATGTGAGGCTTCGGCCTGGAAGATGAGGCCACGTGGTTCTTATCCAACGGCTACTACGTCGACTAGAACTCTATAAATAAGCAACTCTTGTAACATTTGAATATAATGCAATTCTACAAACTTAAAAATACATTCAATTTCCTCTAATTTTCATTCAATATTATTTGTTTTGAGTCTAGTTTGTTATTATTTTGTTCAAGTTGTTTATAATTGTTTGTTTATATGCAATCATCTTTGATTATTTCGCAGATACTTGAATATTTTTGTCCTGCATCGTAGAGCATCTCCCACATTCATAAATGTCATCCCTTTCTGTCTGAATCTCCGTTCGAAACGTGTTTGTATTTGCTCGCGCGGAAGCGAGTGGGCCCGACATCTGTTATCCAAGTAACCATTACGAAAAACGATGTCAACATATTCTTTTTTTTTTTTGTTTTCCGTTTAAGGTAATTTGCCTATTTATTTTATTTCCAAGGCTCCTATTGTTTCTCTTCTAGAATAATGAACCGCCATTAATTTAGGCTACACAAACCAAAAAAAAAAAAAAGGAATTGTAATCTATATTCAAAATAATTTGGTAAAAGTTCTTTTAATCAAACCAAAATAACAGAATGAACCATCTCTTCTTTGTAGTATTTAAGAAGTCATAAGACTATCTTACCCTTGTAACAATGTGTCATGTGACAATCACTTGATATTTTATAAAGGTTTAAATCAACAAGATGATCCATCAGCAAGGGCTAAGTGCTACAAAAATTGAAGTGGGGAACATGGAAAAATTGGTTGAAGACCCCAAGCATTCATTCACATAAAGGTTATGGGACTTTAGGTTCAATTTTCCCCAAAAGAAATGATAACATCAAAATGATACAAAACAACCTCAATACTTCGAAAATACTTGGGCAGAGACAAGATATCTCTTTTCATTCATTTCTCTTCACATTTAAAACCAAGCATAAGGGGCACACTTTGAAAATGATGCAACTTATAGTAAAAAGAAAACACTGGAAATGCGTAAAAAAATCACTATCAACTATTTACGCCAAAGGTCTCTCTTTTCACCTGTATTTATGAATTGAAGCTAAGAGCATGCTTGGCTTATCGTAAAGAGTTCACTTACAAGTTTACTTATAAGTAAATAAGTAGGCATTTTAAAATAAATAATATGTTGTCACTTAAAGTTGTAAATAAGTTACAACTGAGAAGAAGGTAACACATCGGATTCAGGAGCAGGAACAGGCACACTGGAGCTTGGACTCTTGTTGAAGTGAGCACTTCAGAATAGAAGGTATTTTGTGTTGGTAAACGAGAATCCAAACAAGTTAGAAAACAAAAACTTACGAACTTGTACTTTTTTCTTTTACCTAAACCAAACACGCACTTAGTTAAGCCAGTGTTCTCTCGCTCCCCCATTCACATGGTTGATCATCTAGCATTATATATAAATAAGCTCTTTGTTTCATTTGTCTCATTTAAATGCTTTCTCTTGGATTTGGAATGTGAACTGCACCTTAGCACTTCACTTTCTGACTTCAAAATCCAACGTCAATCTCTCTCTCTCTCTCTCTCTCTCATATTTTACTTGACACTTGTAATGATAAACCTAAAGCAACAACAAAGTAGAAATCTCCAATTCCATTTGTGTTTCAAGATTATTTGGGCAGCATTTCTAATGCTAGTTTAGAGAATAAATATATATTTTTTTTTGTAAGCACAAGTAAACAGATTCATGTAGAACTGGCTCTGATCTAAACTTAATTATTTTCAAAATGCAAAATAAGCAATTTCACAAGCTATCTAAGGACAAAGATCTTCAAATTCCCACTACGATTTCAACTAACTAAGATTAAATGAAAACAAACCTCCAAGAGTCAAACTCAGTACTAATTAATATACAAAATTCAACACATATGGTAAATACCAGAGTTAAGCCCAATCATAAGCAGAATTTTTAGCTTACACAAAACATTGGACATATATAATTCATCGAAAGGAGAAACGAGAAACTTAGAATCGTTACCTTGTTGAAATCTTTCCAATTTTAACCTTGCATCAAAAATATATTTTCAAGAAACCCCACAAAAATCAAAACCCAAAATTCAATAATTCTGATACTTCCATGAATCTTGAATTATGGATTCTTCAGCTTCTGATCCATCGAGGTGGGGAAGATAGAAAAAGGGGCAAGAATAGGGAAGGAAAAGGGGTGACAACAATTGAATGAAAAAAGACAAGTGAAAAACAACAAAAAATAATTTTAGTTAAATAATTATACATATAAAATGATAAAAGAGGAGAGTTGACTGACAGCCAATAGTCATCGTTGTACACTGTAAAAGAACTACGATAGTCAGAAACGTAAAGTTGTGACGAAGTTCCCATTTGTCTATCCTATTCCTATCCTATGGCTGGCTGTCGAATATTGTATTTAATATTATACATGAGATTCTTTAAATATCTATAAGATACGTTTTATTTTAAAGACTATCCTTGAAATTATGCTACAAAAAATTCTTTAAATTAATATTTTAATTTAGAAAATTATAATTAAATGTATTCAAAATATTTTCAATTAAAGAAAATAATATAATAATTTAGAGATTTGCTAGTGAAAAATAAAAGATAGGAAAGATAAATATTATTTTAGAGTGTTAAATATAAAGAGCGTGCTGTAATACTTGAAAAATTTTACTCTCTAAATTATAGAAATATGTTATTTAAAAATAGAGAGATCTCTTGAGTAATTAACCAATTTTGAAAATTTGGTAAACAGCAACTTTTGAGTAGGAATGCCAAAATGGTTAAGTCGGCCCATCTTCATCCAAGACCGCAACATACTCGAATCACTCTGTCTACGCCGACGGTTTTAATTTTTCAAATTTTCTTCATTTAGAAAGAGCTCTCAAAAACTCTCTTGATTTTACTTTACCTTTAAATTTTTTGAAACAATTCACAAATACACAAAAGAAGTAACTAATTTCTAATATATGTTTACATTTTTTTTTTAATTCTCAAAATACTTTTAAATTATTTTTTATTTAAATTGTTTTACGTAGAGCTTGTAACCCAAAGTGTTACATTTGTTACGCGCACATGTTTTCTCCACTATCGTCACTGCCACTACCATCAATAATTATACCAATCATTCTACTTGTACAAAAAGTCACATGGCGCCCCTCCTCTAAAAGGTTGTCAAACCTTTTTTTACAAATAGCATGGTTCTAATTATAATAAATTATGGATCTGTTTGGACCGGATTAAAATCTGATTTTAATACAAGTCAAAGTCAATCAATCAATATCAACATCATCTTTTATGAGTCCTACATCTTTTCAACCACACATTTCCAAAACTTCCATCACAATCCACTATAAATTTGATTTTAATCCATACCAAACATCATCTATTAAACATTCGTAACACTCTTATCTTCATATTGGCGATGTTATCATCACCACTTGTAATATACCATGTTACACTATCCCGCTACCTTCACCACCACAATCACTTCACAAACCTTGTTATATTGTCACAACCACCATCACCATACCAACTACTTGCAATACTATATGCTTTGTTATATTGTCATCGCTACCATAATCATTTGTAACATTCATTATTACAAGTTACAACTACTAAGACCACATCCATGATCCACCACCAATCTTCATTGTCAATATCCCATCTACATCAGCGAAAGCTCCTCAGCACGTTCCATTATAACATTAAGAAATAAATTTGTTCCCTGTTTTTTAGCCCATGTTTGGTACATATTAAAAATTTTATTTTCATTATTCTATTTATTTTCAATCATATTCTTCAATAAAATAATATTTTTCATCACATCAATAATTTTTTTTCTTTTTCAACCATACATTCTCCATCAATCTACTATTCCAGAATACATTCTTTCAAAATAATGTGCTTCAANTTTCAATCATATTCTTCAATAAAATAATATTTTTTATCACATCAATAACTTTTTTTTTTTTTTTCAACAACACATTCTCCATCGATATACTATTTCAGAATACATTTTTTCCAAAATAATGTGGCTCAAACACGCCATTAATCATTAAAATTTTCATTTTCATTTTTCTACTCATTTTTCAATAAAATAATATTTTCCATCACATCAATAATTTTTCCTTCTTTTTCTACCACACATCCTCCATCAATCTACTATTTCAGAATACATTCTTCAAAAATAACGTGGCTCAAACACACCATTGGATATGAGTTGGAAAAAAGTTGGTATTTGGAGAAATTTTTTTTTTTTTAAAAAAAAAAAACATGGTAGTCGTGGTGGAAGTAGAATAGAAATTTCAAAAGAAAATGGATGGTAATTTCCACAAAAATAAAAGTGGGGCCTTAATTTTTTGGGGCCCTCGTACGTTTGGGCCACTTGGCAACCATCTATACCAAGGCCGTCATCGTGTTTCGTAAACCTTTTTTAATGATCAAAAGCTGTACTTTGGGAAGAAAATAGCATTTTCTTAAGAACACGATACGACCTTTCTATCTCCAATTAATGTAATGTTTGATCAAATAAATATTTTCTATTATCCTTTCATCAAATAAACGATATGCTTAGAGATATCTTTTACTATAAGCTCAGAAGAAACTGAATCCAATTCATATTATAGTAATTCAAGGTTCAACATGTGAATTTTTATGCTGAATAATAGTAAGAAAAAAAAATATTTTATATGCTATGATACTATCTTGAACCAAAAAATCTATAAGAGTCCGTTTGATTACAATAATGAAATTTGGTGAAAATGAATTTTAGGGAATTGAATTGCCTATAACTTGTTTTAATGAGAATTGTCAATTAATTGTATTTGATTGATATAATTTTCCACCTGAAAATATTGAAATTTTGAATCTTTTAGTGTTCGTTTGACTTTGTTTCCATAAAAATTGTCCATTAAAGAAACATAACATGTTACAATTGGGGATATAATTTGTTTCCATTGCCAAAAAATAAAAAAAAAATAAAAAATAAAAAGTTGTCTAGAAAAACTTTTCCCACCAAACTCATGGGAAAAACTTTTCCTCAAAAATCAAGAAAATATAAAAAACCAAGAAAATGTGAGAAACCAATTTCATGAAAAATTTAGTCAATCAAACACGGAAAAAAGTGGAAATGGGATTGAAATTTTATTTCCATCTTCCATGGAACATAAAGGCAAACAAACAGGGCCTAAATGTAAATTTCCGTTGAAAAAGTAATTTCGATCAAAGCGACTTTCAGAATGATTATTTTCTTCATAAATTAAAAGGCTTTAAAGAATCCTTTCAAGAAATCAAAACTGACCATTGCATTATACAATACAATCAAGAAGATATTACAAAGAAATATGTACTGAAAGTTGCAGTCAACTGCAACACATCTGAGAATAATCCAATCCAATCCATAGAAGAACACAAAAGTGAGAATGAACAAACAGAATATTCTTTCCACCCGAATATAAGAGGCTCG
>CAIGRR010293366.1:0-10002 GCA_903798365.1 Fraxinus sp. 1973-6204 | reverse complement strand
ATCTTGATTTCGAGTGTTTATGGGGCCTTCTCGGTTTTGTTTCCTATATAAGTGGATTTTCAATCATGCAGGTTTCTGTCTATCGCTTGATTTGTAAAGAGACAGTCGAGGAAAAAATCTTGCAGAGAGCTAGTCAAAAAAACACAGTGCAGCAGCTTGTCATGACAGGTGGTCATGTTCAGGGCGACCTCTTGGCTCCGGAGGATGTCGTATCTTTACTGATTGACGACACTCAACTGGAGCATAAACTAAAAGAAGTTTCACAGCAGGTGGGCTGTAAATTCATCTCTCTTTTTTTCTTCCTTCTAAGACACCTTATTCCTACTTGAGATTTTGAATCCGAAAGTGCCTGGTAATACTAAATACTTTCATGTCCTCCAAAACCAGGCCAAAGATAGGCAAAAGAAGAAAGGAGGAGCAAAGGGCATACGGATTGATGCAGAAGGTGATGCATCTTTGGAGGATCTTGCAAACCTTGAATTGCAGGGTACTGAATCCGAGCCTACTGATGCCGATAAAGCGAAGTCCAACAGTAAAAAGGTGATAATCTGTACTACTAATTTTTTAAGCTTATCCAAACGTTCTTGTTTCCATCTCAAGTCACCTCTTTGTTTGCTGTCATGGGGATCCTATAACATTTTAACCAAACTAGATTACTTCTGAGTAACGTCAATTTGTCCGAGAGTAGGATAGAGATTGGAATAGAATGTTTCAAAATCTGATACATGCTTTGAGATGTATCTTTGCAACTTCTGAGTTACATGGGGATGGTTGGCAACGAGAATTTTAGTTTCTATTTATTTGTATTATTATGCTCTTTGGTTTACATCCCAACCGGGATCAATATACTTGATAAAATATTTCACTAGCAATGGACATTTTCTTGAATAGATGATAAGATTTGCGTCTGCATATCGCAACACGTACATAATATGGCTATCTTGTCTCCGTGCAGAGGAAAACGGCATCGGACAAGCAAACCCAACCTAAACCAAGGGCTCAGAAGAACTCCAAAAACATTGACTCCTTGTCTCCTAACACAGTGCCAATGGACTATGAGATGGACGATCTCTCTCAGAACACGCCACAACAAAGATCAAAGAGGTTGAAGAGGCCGACAAAGAGCGTGAATGAGAACATTGAACCTGCATTTACGGCTACCTCTACCCCAGTTCAAGACAGGAGTCATAACCTGCCTGGACCTGAGCTTGGTGGTGGGCTCAGAACATGAGCTGCTAAAGATGTACTGAGGAGAGACTCATCAGTGGTAATAATCTGCTGCAACCTGTCAGCCCCTAGTGCTAAATTCGAGTTATGCACGGCAGCTGAAGACAGGCACTACGCCAATGTACAGTAGAGAACGGCTCAACTCGAACTACATTTTAGTGCAGACTCGCGTAGAACAAGGAATCAGAGCAGGCCCTGATTGTATAATAGGAGACATGCAGATTATTTTGTTTGGATGTTGCTTCCAGATTCTACACCAGAAATATAGTATAGATGTATTACACTTTCCCTTTCAATACCCATTTTTGTTGTAAAAACAGATTTGTTAGATGATAAAATTAAATCGTAAGTTAGAGATGCAAAAACGAACATGGTAGGGAAACTTCTCTCTCCACGGATGAATCGTCATTATATTCTTTAATATGGTAAAAAATTCGAAGATGGATCTAGTTGACAACCTAGCTGTCTCAAATAGTCTAGTTGTCGTCGTGACTAAGATAATACTGAATAATATTAAAGGAAAAATAAATTAAATCTTGCCTAATCTATTGATTACTGTATACCAAACCCGCGAAGCACAACTAGAAATTCATAAGATAATATGGCAGAAAACCAAAAGCATCCCATTTCCATCATTCATTACAAGTTCAACTTTTTCAAGTTCAATACCAAGAACATTCAAAAGGGATTTGGAGTTTAGGTAATACATTCGAAATCCTCTGGAAAAATAAAGCACATGGGATTACAGGTTAAGCGCTTGGGCATGATGACGAATATGATCATCGATGAAGGTTGCGATGAAATAGTAGGAGTGATCATAACCAGGCTGGATGCGGAGGAGAAGTGGAACATTAATCTTTCGACATGCCTCCTCAAACTTGTGCGGTAGCAATTGTTCCTTCAAGAATTTGTCCTCGTCTCCCTGCAAAAATAGAGGATTACGAAAGCAACAAAGCTACGTCTCCACACAATACACAAACAACACAATTTATCACAGAAAGCTCGTGTTTTCAACGGACGGAGAAAATAATATGCTTCCATACATAAATTAAAATGTCCAATGCAATCACCCTCAAAATTGGATATATTATATGTTCGGCTAAGCTTATTATAAAAAAAAAAAGGAAGTTAAATCTAATTAGGCCAATTGCTTCTTGGAAAATGGAAGGCTTTTATATCTTTTCTTTTAGGATACACAACAAGTGTAAGCAACGCAGAGTTGCTCGGTTTCAATATGCTTTTAACCTCGTATTATATAATTAAGGTGTAAGCAACTACGAAGTTCTCACCTGATCAATTAGAATGGTAGCAGAAACGTTGTTGAATTTTGATACGAGATAAGTGGCATCATACTCCTGCAAAATTGTCAATTTTGCGACATCTAAGAAACTATAGACCCTCAAGGAATTTTCATTTCACATGCATGTTTGGCTGAAGCTTAGAATTAAGTAAAAGCAACTTTTTTAAGTAAATAAAGTTACTTATTTTGAATAACTCTTAATGGCTCATCTCACTATCAAAATAAGTAGCTTACTTATTTACTATAAGTAAAAATTAAGCTTAGCCAATCATGTTCATAGCCAATCAAAGATCATACCTGCCAGGCAGCTTTATTTTCACCCAAGTAATTTGTGAAAGCTTTCTGACCCCAGGGACAATTTATAGGATTGACAATAGGTGCAAATGCCGACACCGACTATAAAAGGAAAAAAAAACATTGAAAAATGATAAGAACCAATCAATTAAAAGAAGAAGAAAAACTTAAAGCAGCAGCATGTATATATAAATTAAAATTAAAGAATTTAATGACTGACTACAAGGCATCACTAATAGCAGATAAAAGTAAAAAGCATTTTTGGCTAAGCTTAAAAAGTTCATGTATAAGCAAACTTACCAATAAGCCAATGAGTTTTAAAATAAACAAAAAAAATAAAAATAAAAATTGGTTAAAGTTGGAAATCATTAGTTACTTATTTTGACAAAGAAGAGTTGCTTTCAAAATAGAAAGTCTACAGTTTTTCAGGATTGACATATTTTGTAACTGTATGCGACAGAATTGCTAGCTTTATTAGAAAACAATGTTAAATCTCATCACGACCTAAGATTTTCAAGTTCAGAAAAGAGAATACTATTATTCGCTACCTTGTACTTGTCCAAATTTTTAAGGTAGATTGTCAGTGCTCCATGCCCGCCCATAGAATGACCAAAGATAGATGCTCGTGATGTATCAAGCTGTGGAAAATTCTCAGTAAGAAGTAATGGTAATTCCTTCACAATATAGTCATACATCTGCCAATTCTTCCACTTCTCTTGTGTTGCATTGAGATAAAACCCAGCACCTGGTACAAAAAGTAGTGAAGCTCTGTTTAACTAATTAACAGCAAATGAGTAAAATTGATTAGTTAGACTAAGTTCAGTTTGTTATCGTTTGCAAGCATAGATGCATTTTCAGATATAGTTCGCTTATGATTTTTTCCTGTACCTATAATTCAACATTCAAAGCTTCATATTGCATGTGGTAGGAGGCATTTGAAATCAAAGCCCACATACTGTGATGAAATGCCCAGAAAAATACTGGATTTCAAATAAATTAACAATTTCATGGATTAAACCTAATCTCTACTTCCAATAGCAACAATAAACAGAAAAACAATCTGAAAACGAGCAAAGCACACATATATTCATAAGTTCACTATTACATCTACTCGCTGCTGAGGTCTTAACTATAATGGAGGAGATTACGAGGTTACCTTACGCCTAAGTCCTAACTGGTCCTTTATACAGTAGGAATATTAGAGGTGATACAATACAAGTATGACTTCCCGATATACTCCTATATTAGGTCAATCTGCAGTCCAAGGAATACGCGTACAATGTGCTCAGGCTCCACACATTCTGACAAACAGAGTTGTAACTTTTTAATAGGCAGATATGTAGCCTGCTAAATGAGATATTTTCTACCACCTTTATCTCAAATTGAGTTAGGCATCAAGCTCTATTTAGTTAAGCTAAGCACGTCAAATTGCTGACGCTCAACTCAGCTTGCTTATAATTCTGTACATTGATATCACGTTGAAAATAAATATGAAAAAGCAACTTTTACGCATCAAGACCAGGAGTTACGATATGGAAAAATCATCTTCCAGTAGCAAATGTATACTCAAATTCAACCTTGCCCACAATCAGTTCAAAACAGAACCAACAAAAGGTATCCATTTGAAGACTACGAATACACAAATCCAACCTTGCCCACAACTAGTTCAAAACAAAATCAACAAGCCATTTGAAGACTATGTTTCATATTTTAATCCTAATTTCTGCATGATGATTTTTAAGTTCAAACTCAATTTTTTCCCTCTCCATTGAACCAGTCTATTAACGAAGTGACTGGGCTAGACAGATCAAGAAGTTCTGATATAAAAATCGATTCCATGATACATACCGACGCCAAAATCCCAGCTGTCTGATTCTCCTTCAACATTCAAGCCTCCTGCAATTACAAACTGGTGATAAGAAGTCTCTCCCGGACATGCAGAACCACAATAAAGCTAGGATCAAGTGAGATAAAAGATCACTAACATTCGCAACCTAAAAACGTGTGAACACAAGCACAAATCATTATTTTGAACGTGACACTTTCTCACATATTTATCATATTTCTTTTGCCAGAGGATGTTACCATAACATGCTGTAAGATGGCAGTGCCTTTTATTCTCCAGAGAGCAAAATAGTTTCTATTCCTAAATCACCATATTGGAACTCAGGCAACCAAAATTACTCTTTACTAGTAGCTTTGAGCAATAAAAACCGAATTTTGTTGCCAAATACCAATTTGAAAACTGGCACACAATTTCCCTAGGTAGATAGTGAGGAATGCCAGTTCTGAACACAGGCATTTACTCAAGCACATCGAAGTAGTCTAAGGGCCCGTTTGGCATGCCTTTTGCTATTGCTTCCTGTAGAAGAGCTTTTGGAAGAATCTAACTTAATTTTTGTTTGTACACTAATTTTTAAAAGAGCTTTCTATTTCGGAAATACTTTTACAGGAAGCCACATTGGACAACTTTTTTTAAAAGCTCTTCTAACTGGTAGAAGCACTTTCATAAATTAGCCAACCAAGTCCAAAAGCTCCTTTTGGTGTTTCAAAAGTTATGCCAAAAGAGCCCTAAGAACGGTAAAATGGTAGCAAGGTCACTCTTTTTTCTCAAATATTCGATCAAATTAGGTCTTAAGTCTCGAAAAATTTGCATTTTGCTGATTTTCTAAAGCGATGCCTTTATTTAGTCATTACATAATTAGAAGACAACATATATCAATTAAGCCGACTCACTTGGAGAAGTATCCGGGGCAATCAACACAACACCCTCACTTGAAGCAACACGCTGAGCACCAGATTTGGTTATAAAGTTCTCATCTGAGCACGTTAAGCCGGAAAGCCAATAAAGTACCTATGAATAATTAAGAGAACCAACCCAGCAGGTCAACCAACACGGCTACAAGTACTACACTAACATTACACACATTTCACCACATCAGCTAATACAATCAAAGAATTAATTACTAATATAAATACTAAGAAGTTATAGGCATTGCACAGTTTCTATTATTTAAATATTTCATGCAGCCTAGATGGTTGAAGAACATTGGTCACAAACAGATCAATTCACCAAATATATGCACAAGTCAACAAATATATCCAAAGTTAATTTCAAATTTTACTTGCATTTATCACCGCTGTATGGGATTATACAGCATAAGATAGTGACTTCAAGATGCAATCATTGTACTGCTAAACAAAAGCGATGATCAATAATCTTTAAACAGCATATTCAGCACCCCAATCAAGAATCAAGTAAACCCTAATTTTAAAAAAAAAAAAAAATCAAGCAAACAAAACTCACTCATCCTTTCCAGAATCAAGAACACAAAAAAACACATAATTAGCAAACGATTATAAGCATGAATCCAACAACCCAAGCAGAATATCCAATAAAAAATGAATTTTGATGGGTATTTACGAACAAGCAGAAGCCTTTACGGAAAATTGACAAATGGACACGTTAGAAACAGCGCAACGTTAGAAACAGCGCAGGGGTGGGGGGTGGGTGGGTGGGTGGGTAATCATACATAGAATTTGTGGGAAGGGGAAATCATATATTGTTTATAAACAAAAATGTTTCTTGTTCAAAATTTTTGTTCTGCTGATTTCTGTCAGAACAATCAGTGCAAACAAAACTCACTCATACTTTCAAGAATCAAGAACCATAAAGAAACACATATTATTATTAACCAAACCAATCGCAACATTAAAAAATCCCAACAATCCAAGCAAAATATTAATTAAAAATCGAATCTTGATGGGTATTTACGAAAACAGAATAAAAAAAAGGAAATGGGCATGCAAAAAAACAGGAAATAATTGGTTCCTGAAGATCATACTGGAAATTTGTGAGAAGGGGAGGGTGAAGGAGGAAAGTAGATATGGAAGGTCATGAAACAGCCTAATGTGGGACTGAAGTGTTTGTATCTCTTGTTGTATCCATCAAACATTTTTGCGCTGCTGATTTCTGTTGGCTTCTCCATTTTCTGCACACAAACAACTCTTTCTCTCACTCTCTCTGGAAGTCTATCCTGTTCACTGAGTGATCCAGAAAGTGGAACGATAGGAAATGATTACATTGGGGTATTCCGGGAATTTAACAGAATGATGAATCACTCTTTTCTCCTCGTCATATTGCGGACTACCCCCCTCGTTTTCTCGGTCAGTTTAAAAATGAATTTTAGAAAATTGAATTACTTATAACTTGTTTTATTGAAAATTGTCAATGTTTGATTGATATAATTTTTCACCTGAAAAATATTAAAATTTTGGATATTTTGGTATTCGTTTAGTTTTATTTTCCATGAAAATTATTTATTAAATGAATAAAATCTGTTACAAGGAGATAACATTTGTTTCAATTGGAAAAAAAAAAAACAAAAACAAAAAATTGCCTAGAAAACCAAAAACCACCAAACCTGTGGGAAAACCAATTCAAGGAAAAGATGAAAAATGGGGGTCACGTGAGGTATAAGTTGGAAAACCAATTGCCTAAAATTTTTTTCCTATCAAACAACCTAAAATGTGGAAAATGAAAAATAATTTCCAACTTCCTTGAAAAATTCTTCCTATCAAACACTTCCTAAAATTCATTTTAAGTGCCAAAAGACCAAAATCTGTTTCACTTCTTAAATTAATTTGCCTTGATAGATACACAAATTATCTATGTTGAAATTCAATAGCTCGTTCCTTAGAACTCTCCAATTTTGCAAAACACGAGCTCATGCAATAATCTAGAGTTTGCTTTCCATATTAACATTTGTTATCTTTACAATATGCTGACACGCATTTAATCAAGTCGAAGCGTCAACAATCAACATTGACGGTGTAATCATGAATATAGTAGAAAAGCTTTCAAGCCTGCTAGTGAGAATGAGAGGGAGAACATTAGGATAATTAAGTTAGATATATCAAAATGTGTTGAATTTCCAGACTCCAACGATACGGTCCACACCTGGAGCAGGGTAGTGGCGGGCCTGGCTGTAGAGGTTTCCCATTCCACGTGGGCTTATTATTTGAAAAATGAAAAACGAAGACAATTTCAAAGAAAAGAAGGCGAACGCTTTGCACCATCCGAGCTTTGTCGGACGCACAAAGCCTCATCGTGTCAAAATGTTGTGACACGACTCCGTTATCACCTCTAAATAGTGGAGAGGTTGCCCAAGGCAAAATTTATCCATTTCTAGAGATTTGAACTGAAACAATATACAGGGATATATATTTTGTGAAAACAGATTCAAAAGTTCAGTCTGAAATATTCAAACCCCCAATAAACAAGTGTTTGTTGCGAAGAATCAAACAGTATAAATTTTGACTGGTACATCTACTACTTTTATATGCTCATTCATCTCTTATTTATTCCTCCATTGCACATCAGGTTTCAGTCAAGGCTGCCCCCAAGAAGTGAAGGCCTGTAGAAGACATGGCTCTGTGCAATCTCAATGCGATCACGGGGATCATTCAGGTTCTCATCCCGTAGTGCTTGAAGAATATCCCGTGTTCCTTGTTCTCTGTAGACCGATTCAATACTCAGTAAGCAGAAATTCGAGTTTTGCAATAATGAAATATATGTTGCATGCAGTGAGTCCAAGATTGCTGTCAGGATTAAAATAACGGTCTATTCTGATGTTTTTTATTAATCCACCGGACATCGAAAATTAGTTCACACAGTCATTCACTTTTGAAGGCTTCAAGTATTTTTTCCACCCTTTAATATGAATATATATAACAAGAAAAAATGGTACCTGGTGATTAGAATTTTATACAAAGTCTTTAAAATTGGACACAGCTCAACTGGGGCAACGGGCTTGTTTGCTTCAGGGTGCAATACATTTAAACTTGACTGGCTAAGAAGTTCATAAAATGCTCCAACTGCAGAAACTCCCTGGTTTTGGAAAAAGAGAAGAAATTATAATTATTTTTTATTGTGAAACCAGCATATGAAAGAGTTCCAAACTTAATTCGAAACAAAGATATTGCTAAAATAACATAAAAGCTTAGTTAGAACATGCTCTAACTCATCTAATGCATTATTAGGAATATGATATAGACCTGAATAGTTCCTTTTCCGATTATGCTATCACCCATATCTAGGCTCAGTTCTCCCTTGGCTATCATTTGACCATACCATGCATTACGACCTTTCAACAAGGTTACATACGTATCAGCTAGCAAAGGTCCAGCAAGCTTCTCAGGTTCTTCAGCTAACAAATGAGTGATAAATATCATCTCCGATGTGCAATGTGCNTGATAAATATCATCTCCGATGTGCAATGTGCGAAATATACTGATTTGCTCGTAGCACTTTCGTTTGTCAGAGCTGCTACCATTCCTTAGCAATAATGTTGAAAAAACATCAGAAGTTGATGTTATGGATTATACCCTAATTCCTTTTTTCAAGAGCATTCATAATGCTAAAATAGGCAAAGCGTGAAAATTTATAATGGTTCATTCATTAATCTACAGTCAAGCATGAGTTATGATGAATGTGTACAACCTCAGTATCCAGGAAATCAAGCATGCCACAGCATATTTCAAGAGCTACCCTGCATTCAACCGAGTGTATAGGATGGTTGATAGAAATTTAGGCCTTTTCCTCTCATAATCGTTTCAACCAATGAATAAATTTAGGTTTAAGAATCAGAAGTGTCAAAGTTGCAACGAAGAAGAATTGACTATCAAAAAGATATTAGAATTACCAGCTCCGATGGCGTAGACATTCTTCAATCCTCCCATAACTTCATGCGTGATAAGGTTACTGTTGTCCCAAACAATGAAATGGGGTTGCCTAAAGAACTTAGCAAGCTGTATTCTCCATTTTCCGGCTCCACATATTCGAGCATTAGCATATTCCTTGTTATAGATCTCTGATGCTATATTTGGTCCGCCAAGATAAAGAATATTCTCCATTGGTACTCTGGCTGCCAGGTAATATAATATAATAATGGAAATAAAGAATAAAAGACGACGTAACAATTTCTTTTGAATAAGGTGCTTTGCTTTGTTCTATTTGATTCTCGTTCTATAATGAAGAATTCGGGGAGGCGTGGGGAAGATATGAAGCATGAATAGCAAGATGGAGAGGCAAACATCCAACACTTGATCTCCATATCATTGAACTGTATTGATACACAAACAGTCCTAAAATAAACATAGTATTAGTTTAAGAATGTAGC
>CAIGRR010293339.1:0-18721 GCA_903798365.1 Fraxinus sp. 1973-6204 | reverse complement strand
TCCATTATTATAGTATCCTTCTCCTTCATGTCATCAAACTCTAAGTCATCATCACCCTCTCCACCTTGTATCAACCGCTGCTCCCTTTCGAACCCAGCATGCTGCAGAAGATCAACAGAAGATCCTAACTGATCATTCTGAATGACTCCATAATTGGTGGGATCATTAGGATCATATGCTTCCTTCCATTCTACCATCCTCATGGCCCTATTCAACTTCACCTGAAGAAGAAATTTTTCCTTCCCTTCAGCTACTTTTAGCCTCTTCATCAACTCACCAATAACACGGTACTCCATCCTCAGGTGAAAATGCTTGTCCTCAAACTTGTCAATTTTATTCATCCACTTGAATGCCTCATCAAGAGTCTCTGCTCAAATCTATGAAGTTAAATAGATGTATATAATACCAAAACAAAGAAGATAAGAAAATGTTTAAATTGAAAAACAACGAAACATAACCCACTAATAGTTCGTATTGAACTCCTTGACAATTCATGCTGTAGTATATCATTCAGAAACTAAAGCCCAGTTCACAATATCTGGTATTTTGTACTGAAAATCTTATTGCAGAGAACAAATCCTGCAATCACATTCATTACAAAAGAACAAAAATTTTATTCACTTGTCACTATAATGCCTGAGGACAAAAAACACTTTATTGCACTAGTAAGTTTTTTGGATCTCTTTCATAGATTTCATACAATTATTTATGCTTTCGTGGAAAAGATTAACAAACCAAGGGCTTTTTACTATCACTATAATGCCTGAGGACAAAAAAACCTTTTATCACACTAGTAAGCTTTTTGGATCTCTTTCATGAGATTTCATACATTATTTACGCGTTCATGGAAAAGATTAACAAACCAAGGGCTTTGTACTCTGATGAAACTTCTCGTGAAATACATTCTACTACTCCAAACACAATTACTCTAAATAAAAAAAGGTAATCAAAAATCAAGTATAAATAATCGGCATGTGAAACCAATTTAAAATCCTAATCATTTTCTTGTAAGGTACAATCACGAATCATAACTAACATTTCCTTTATCAAAGGTAATCATAACAGAAAATGCAGGGTAGGAAAGGGGCAACAGAAATCAAGAAATGGAAAGTACTTACACCCCCAACAACCATATCTTTTTCACATGAATAAAATTGCTGTAAGTACAAATTCCAGTAAACAAACGTAAGCAAAAATGGCAAATGCATGTAATGAGGTCAACAAAATTATTACCAGCTTTCGTGAACTTTTCAAGGAGCTCCTCATGCCTCTTGAACTTCTTTTCAAACTGATCAGCTTGCTTATTCATCTTATCAGCCGAAAACCTCTCATCATCATCCGAATCCGAGTCAGTAGCCTCCTCGTACCGGTTCAGCTCCGAGCTCTCCCCTTTCAGCTTTTGTTTATCCAATTTCTCAATAATCGAATCCACGCCCATGTAATCATCATCGTAATCGGCATCAATATCGGCAGTATCCAGCCCCGCCTTCTGCCTCTCTTCTTTCTCGCGTTGCCTTTCGCGCTCCATCTGGACCGAGAGATCCTGCAGCGCCCGATCAGCGGCGGCGACACGTGCATTCAACGACAAGTTGGTGAAATTGGTGCTGTATTTTCTCGTGAACTGGGAAGTGAAAGGAGAGATGGTGGATAAATTGGGAAGTGGAAATGGAGGTGAGAGGCATTTTGGTGGTTCAAAGAGGCGTCGGAGGGGATGGCGGAGAAGGCGGGACCATACAGTTGATTTGCTCATTTTACGGTGGCGAGTGGTGGAGGAAGGCGGAATGAAAGAAACAAGGTTTAGGGTTCATGGTTCTGTTTGTGCATTTTTTTTAAAACTAAAATCGCTTGTTGAATCAAATGCGATTACTTTAGGCACCTTTTTTTTCTCCACTGCATCAATCTTAAATTCTGCGTTAAAATTAGGATACTCTTTATTTCAAAAAGTCAATCCATAAAATTAGATTCTAATACACTCTTTAAATTAATTTTTAATTTAAATACTCGCTCTCTATAATTAAATACATTCAAAATATTTTAATTTTCAGTAGAAAGAATAATATAATATTTTAAAGAGAAGCTAATGAAAATAAAAGATATAAAAAATAATAAATATTTTTTAAACGTAGTAAAATTAAGCTTATGTTTGTCTCCCTTTAAAACAAATTTTTTTTTAATTTTCACTCATTTTCAACCACATTCCTATGATAAAAATATTTTACATGTAAATTCAAAAAAAAATTCTTTTTAATTATGTACTCCAAAAAATCACTATTCTAAACATTATTGTTTTTCAAAATAATAGTCATCAAATAAGGATTAACTATTAATTATAACGGTTGTGCTTCATGTACATTACAACTTACAGATTTATTTACCAACATATCATGTAGCGAGATTTGATTGAATCAAAATCTCATTAACCAAATAAAAAAAATCTTCACACCTCATCAATCATAAAAGATTATGTAAATGGTGATGTACAACAAGCATTTTCCTAAATATAAATAATCTATTGAAGTACTTAAAAAAAAAAATTCTCTGTAAATTGTAGAATATGTTCTTTAAAAATAAAAAATCTCTTGAAAATGCTCTTACACTTAATCATTTGAAACTCTTCCGTCCTTCAAGTTAGGGGTGGACATTTTCATCGGAAAGAACCTTGTGAACAAAAATAGAAACCAGAATCGAAAGTTCTGACCAGATTCCAAAAAAAAACTAGGAATCGAAAACAAATCAAATCCGGGTCAATTTTTGGTTCTTGAACCAGAGTCGTGGGTATACGACTCTCGAATCAAATTTGTTTTTCTGATAAATTTTTATTTTATAAAATTTATCCTCCCTGACCTAATGACCTCAACCCAACAAGTGGAGGATTGCAAAGCCCGATTAGTGCTAGGTCCAACTAGTAAGTAACCCAATCAATCAAATTCGTTCATTTGAATGATTGAATCATATCACTTTTATTCGTAGTTACTCTTGATTGCATTTTATGTGTCGCCCCATCTCACAAACCTTTTATTGAAACATTGCACAAAAAGCCACAACTGGAATGGATACATTATGTTATATATATTGAATGTTATTTGAAGACATTTATATTGAATTAAGAAAGTGTTGAAATATGTATTTGGTAATATATTTTATTACTTTTATATCTGCTAGATATTGAAAACATAATTTGTATTGTTAACTTACGAATGATTCAATTTATAAAATTCTTGAAGGATAATGGATGATCCCAAGTATTGAAATACCAAGATCGATCAATCTGGTGTCCAAACATTCTTCTAGCCCTCTTCTTAAACTAACACACCAAACAATTGAAACAATTCCATGGATATACAATGGTTATGCAATAAGTGTTGAAAACGAACATAGGTAAATTAAGACGACGATGATAATGACGAAAACAAAGCATGTGTTGCTAGAGAAGTCAAACGGGCAGAGCGGCTCGTCGGCTCGGTCGCTCGACTCGTGAAAATACGAGTAGCGAGCCGATCGGGCTCGTCAGCTCGACGAGCCGAGCCTTGCTCGGTTCGTTGAACTCGCGAGCGGCTCATGGGTAAAGCCGCTCGTGAAATTTTTTTAAAAAAACGTAAAAAAAAATTCAAAAAAACTCGCGGGCTCGTGGCTCGGCTCGTGTGCTCGTGGGCCGAGCCGAGCTCGCCCACGAGCAAATGAGCCATGAGCTGGCTCGTGAGCTCGTGGCTCGGTTCTCACGAGCCGAGCTCGTGGGTTAAAGGGCTGAGCCGGCTCGGCTCGGCCCATTGACATCTCTATGTGTTGCCCCTTGATGTTCTGTTAATCAAGGCGAAAAGATGACAACTATTTTTTACTTCGACATTCACTTTTTGTTCAATTTCTCACGAACGACGTGTTTGATAAAATAGCTTAGACAATACTTAGCTTGTGTTTGACACTCATTTTGGAGAAAGAATAAATTTTGAAATAGTGATTGATGAAAGAATGTGTGGTTAAAAAGTAAGGAGAATGTTTGGGTTTATTTGTAATATTATTTTATTAATAGAATGCATGGTTAAAATGAAAAAAGAGAGAAAAAAATGAGAAACAGAATGGGTATCAAACAAGGGCTTAATAAAAAAAAATTGAGACCTAAAACTTTCCTTGAAAAATAAGGAAAATTCCATTTGTACATAAAAGGACCCCCCATTGTGAGTGTAGGTCAACCTGTATGTCAATCATTTGGTTGTACAAATAGCATGGTTGGAAAAATGAATACTTGCCTCGAGGAAATTATGTCACGTGTAATCCACGTGATGTTTGAGCACCTCAATTGGCGAAAATCGTTAAGAAGGATAAATTGTGCAAAAGTGACTCAAGGTTGGGGATGAATTTTATCAATTTTACAGGTGGGGGATGGATTAGTGAGTCTCCAAAGGTAAAGGATGAAATGCTCAATTTTCCCTATTTATTAGAAGCTTGCCTGGTTTAATGTTCAATGATAAGTGTATTTTATACACTTATTCGAGTTCTAAAATATTGACATTTCGTAATTCTTTTAATGTAATTATTGCCTAATGTATTATATAATGTGTTATTAGGTAAAACTCGATGAATGGAAGTGAAATTGAAAGAAGGAAGAAGAAAATGGCAAGATCCAAAATTTAGGAGCTAAAGTGCAATACTCAAAAGTTGTGTCGGAGCTCACGATGAAGATTCGAGAATGCTATGAGTCAATTGGACACAATTAAAAGTCAAAAGGAGTGAAAATATGACCAAATTTTTTTCACGAATCAATTTTCAACCGCACAACGATGTCCAGATTTTTAGTTGAAAATTGAGACCCGTTTTTGGTCTAGTAAACGTTCGAATTGGAAACGACCTATTTCTAGTAAAGTTGTAGCTTTTGAGTTATCTTTCTAGTGCATTTTGAATCGTCTTAATCAGATATCGGGAGAAAAAATTATGATAAAAATATCAAAACAAACTTAGAGTTTGGATTAACGACTCATCGCCCAAGCAATGCGTCCATAGTGCCTAGGCGCTACACAGGAAGGGAATGCGGCGCCTAGGCACTGTGCCGCAAATTTTAGGGTTATGCTGTTTTGGGCCGCTAAAAGCTAAAAAAAACTCTAAATGTGGGGAGAACGTGTAGGGGAGTATAAAGAGAAGAAATGGGAAAATTTTAGGGGTTCCACACATTGATAAAACAAATATACAACTAGAGATTGAAGAGTACAATTCAAAGGAGGAAAATATCAAAGAATTCAAGTTTCGAAGCATTGATTGAAATAAGAAGAAGATCTTAATGCAAGCTTTACTTATTTTTCTACCTTTATATTCAAAATCCGGTGATGTATTCCATAACAACTTTTAGTTTTTATTCTTTATTTATTATGAGTAGCTAAACTTTATGTTAGAGCGAACGATGTGATCTACTTGAAAACATTTGTCTTTTATTCAAGATTATTGGTATTTTATTATTCATGTATTGATTTTACTATGAGTTTAATACATTAGATTACTTGTTCACTAATTTGATGACTTTGTGAATCTTTTACGAATCAAGAGGTGAGTTTGAGATTTAGACCATATAGTAAAATTCGATAATTTAGTATAACGTGTAAAGATACTTATACTAAATATTGTGATCATACATGAATCCTTATAACTAATATTTCGTTTAACTAAGGTAGATTCACATAATAAAATTGAAATAATTAAATAGGCTCAATGAGAACTCGACAGGGATAAATTGAATACCATAGAAAAATTCGATCAAACACTACATTAGGCTCTTGAATTTTGAATTAGGACTCAAATGTGATCAATAAATGAAATTTATCTTCCCTAATTTTCATCCATTATTTGAAACATCAACCAATCTTTGTATGCATTTTAATTAAATTAAACTGTTTAAATCAAAACTTTACATCAACCTATAACTCTTTGTTTACATTCATCAAATAGGAGTTAGAAAAATCTAATTAAATTCTAAAGTACAGTTCTCGTAGGAACGATAATCTGGACTCAAATGTCCACTATATTACTTGTTACGATATCGTACACTTGCGATAGAAAAAAGTAACATTCAACACTAAGACCACCAGAATCAGCACCACCATCGCCACTGGAGCCAGCAAATCCCTATTAACCTAGACTACCACCACCTATTTAGCCTTTATCCGCTACAGAACCACCACCCCAAGACAAAAATTACAGAGCAACATGAAACACTGTTTCAACCACCTTTATCCACACAAAAAAAGTACGAAATCGATTGGTTAAGTCTGGTCAGACAACTACCTGCCATCTCAGATGGAGCCGTAGAGCTGTTAATCATGCTCTGATCAGGTGAGCATATGTCCTGTCTTCTTAGAACTCAATGATACAAACAGATTCTCATCAACTTGACCTTACTAAAAGTAACAAGTGAACAAATTTCACCTAGACTAAGAAGCTTCTTTGAAAAAAAAAAGATCACTATTATATTACATTATATCATAGCAAGAGAATATAAATGTTGAGATCCCAAGATGATTGGAACCATAATTAGATATTATTGTTGGGGATTCTACTTTCTATAGATGAAGTATATTAATTGACTATTGCTATTTTTAGAGATTATAGAAGATTTTTGAGATTCGTATTTTCCTTTTATTTTCTCATTAATTGTACTATAAATAGGAGCCATGTATTATACATTAAAGAAGTGAAATAGAAAAATATTTTTCCTAATTCTATTTTCATGATATCAGAGCCGACAGAATGACATGGATTGCTACCAACAACAGAGGTTCAATGACCTCTAAATTCTTCAACGGAGAAACAGAGGCCACCTCTGCCGTAATCCCAGGAGAAATCGAAAATTCGTCATTTCAACTTACGGTAGAAAAATTAGATGGGAAGAACTATAGAAAGTGGGCACAGTCTATAAAGCTAATAATTGATGGAAAAGGAAAGCTTGGGTACCTAATCGGGGAGACAAAGATGCCAACCGATCATTCTCCTCTTCAAAGATGGAGATCGAAGAACCTACTGGTGACTGCTTGGCTTGTCGGTTCCATGAAACCCTCAATTGAAAAAAAATCATACATTCTTATTGGGCCAAAATATTTTGGAGATGGGCCTAGAACGTTGGGCTGATATTATAAAGGGTCAACAATTGGGTCAAGTTCAAAACGGCAAAAGGAACGATCCTGATGTGAACACTGCAGCAAGTCGACACAAGGAAGATACATGTAGGGACATTCACGGAAAGCTAGCAAATTGGGAATCGAGGCAAACTAATAGAAATCGAGGATATCAAGTGTCATTCAATTATCAAACAGAAAAAATCAAGGAATCCAATAATACCTTTAATGCTGAGTAGATAGAGCAACTTCACAAAATATTTTCTAGCCTTCAATTATCAACTCAAACCTCCACGAATAATCCTTCAAGTTCACTAGCTCACATAGGTGATTTTTTTAGAGCATTAAAGTCCAACACCCAATCTAAAACACCCTGGATTATTGAACTCTAGAGCATCTGACTACATGACGGATTTATATAACCTATTTTCTTCATATTCGACCTTTGCCGATAATCTTAAAGTTAAAATTGCCCTATCTAGCATCGCAGGAAAAGGGAGTATTCGAGTTTCTGATTCTATAACTTTAGAGCATGTCCTTCACGTTCCAAATTTATCGTGCACTTTATTATCTAGAAGTCAATTAACAAAAACTCCAATTGCTCTGCTAAATTTCTTCCATCTCACTATGTTTTACAGGACCTATCATTGGGGAAAATAATTGTACTAAAGAAAGTGAAGGACTCTACTATTTTGAAGAGCCTGTGAGAGAAAACAGTTTCAAATTAAAGTTTGTGATTCTGCATCTGTCCATAGAAATACTGATATTATGTTATGGTATTTTAGAATGGGTCATCCCGACTTTCAATACTTTAAATGTACTTTCCCTTCTACTTTCTTAAATAAAAAGTCAGTTAATCTTTAATGTGAAAGCTTTGAGCTTGCAAAACATCAACGTACATCATTTCCAAAATCTGGATACAAACCCTCAAAGCCAAAATCAAATAACATGGAGAATCTCACATCCGACGCACCACGAGAGTTAGAACCGATGGTAGCTCCAAATTCTCGAAAAGTACTTTTCATCATATTTCAAAATTCATATATTATAATACTCTGTCTACAAAATTTTTCTGCTTTTACATCTCATCTTGATAGTGCACATCGACTATATAGAAACATTTGTGCCATTAGAATCTCTAGCAGCAAATTTGGATAGGCCACTTCAACAACTGGACATCAAAAATGAATTCTTAAATGGAGAATTAGAAGAAGTTTTCATGACGTTACCATCAGATTTTTGCAAAGTAAATGAAAAAGACCGAGCATTTAAGCTAAAAAAATCTTTATGTGGACTCAAGCAGTCACCGAGAACATGATTTGATAGATTTGCAAAAGTATTGAAATGTGAAGGATGTCATCAAGGACAATCAGATCACATCATGTTCCTTCGGCAATTTGTAGATGCTACTAAAGTGATTGTATACGCCGATGTTATTATTCTAACAAGTGATAACATAGTAGAATTGGAAAGGATTAAGAAAAGTCTTGGTAGTGAATTTGAAGTAAAGGATTTAGGACCTATGCGATAGTTTCTATGAATGGAAGTTGCTAGATCGATGCGAGACATCAATGTATCACAACGAAAATACATCATTTATCTCCTAATCAAAATTGGCATACTAGGATGTAAACAACCGATACAACTGTAGATGTTGTGAAGAGAGTTGAAGGAGAAAATCTAGTAGAAACTGACAGATATCAAAAATTAGTTGGAAACCAATCTACCTATCACACACCAAACCCGATATTGCATTCTCAAGAAGTCTGGTAGGCCAACACATGATTTTGCCGAAGGAAAGTCACCTAGAAGCTGTTTATAAGATATTCAGATATCTCAAGGGCTCCTCTGGAAGGGGCTATTCTTAAAAAAAGATTGAAAGGAGAGAAGTTGAGATCTACATTGGATAGGATCGATGGATGATATGAGGTCTACTACTGGCTACTGTACCTTTGTATGGGAAAAATTGGTAACATGGAAAAGTAAAAAAAAATGTAGTAGTCTGAAGTAATGCCGAAGTTAAGTTTAGAGTTTTTGCACAAAGAATGTGTGAAGGACTGTGGTTGAGGAAACTTTTGGAAAAATTACATGTCACGATGAAGTTGTCAATCAAACTCTATTGTGATAATAAAGCAGCAATCAACACCTCCCTTAATCCAATTCAGCATGACACGACTAAATATGTAGAAGTGAACATGCACTTTATCAAAGAAGAAGTTGAGGGAAAAACTATTTATTCTACCTATGTTCCCACAATAGCACAAACTGTAGATATCTTTACCAAATGACTACCTAGACCAAAATTCCATGATTTCATCTCTAAATTGAATATGATCAACATTTACGATCCAACTTGAAAAGAAGTGTTGAAATCCCAAAATGATTGGGACCATGATTAGATATTATTGTTGGGGATTCTACTTTCTATAGATAAAGTATATTAACTGATTTTTGCCATGTTTAGAGATTATAGGAGATTTGGAATATTTTTATTTTCCTTTTATTTTCTCATTACTTGTACTATAAATAGGAACCGTGTATTGTACATTAAAACAGTGAAATAGAAAAATATTTTTCCCATTTCTATTTTCAATAAATAATAACACTCCCAATTCACCAAATATAAACATAGAGTTACCTTAGAATATTATATAAAAAATTTCGAGAAAAAAAAATACACACACACACACACACCGAGGTTTCTGAAGTTGTGAATCACCAAGACCAACGGTCGAATATGAATTTCATAGTAAAAAAGGGCATACATGTCATCTCAAAGCTTGAAAGAGTAACAGTAAACTAAATAGCAGGCCATCCGTGATTTAAAACATAGATTAATCAGTACCCTAAAATCTACACGAAACATTACGTAAATAAACTCAAAATTGGCAAAGGCGTGTATCGAAAAAAGAATTCATCGACCCAATTCACGTAAAAGACTCTCTAAACATTTGTATGGTCGTGCAATCGAAACCTGAATGGAGCGAGGCATTAAAACCATAGTTGCATGTCAGGTAGGCAGTATTATACACTATAATTAACTAGATTTTAACTTATTTTTATTCCTTAATATTGTCCAATGATCACAATGGCAACATTTATCATTCGTTTGATTTTTTCTCTCTTCTCTTCAACCACACATTATTCAATAAAATAATATCACACGCAAACCCAATATTTTTCCTTAAGGGGGGTTCAAACATGCTCTTAATTACATTCCGTGGAGTAAGAGAAAAGAAGGAGATCCAAGACATTCTCAAATCCTCGACAATATGGTTAAGGCAACATTTTCCATATCATTGCAACATTAATTTTTTTTTTTTTTCAATTCTAGATCTTAGAATAAATTTGAAGTTGCGTGATATTTGGCTCATTATTTGTGCTAGGGACATTTACAAAATTGAAAATACCTCATGTATATTGGGTGCGTTTACACTTTCTGTATTGTACTTCGAAAATTTACATCTAAATAATACTCTTTGCTTAAATGGGGAAAAAAAAAAACCCTTAGACAAAAGAAATTTTAAATATGCCATTATATGTGGATGAACTTACCAAATACCCCTAATTGTAAAAAAAAAAAAAAAAAAAATCACACCTTATGTTACATTATGTAAAGCTTCACATACCATTTTATTTGAACTATTTTAAATTATATTCCACTTTTTTTTTTTTACACAATCATATTATTTTAATAAACACCTCTGTATATATCTTCTCTTCTATGAAACTTCCTTGCAGAAAACCATCCACAATAGAATCCATGAACGTTATGCGACACATGCAATCTTTAAAAAAAATAAAAATAAAAAATTAAGTTGTAAAATGATATAAAGCTAATAAGCCAAACTTAAATGAATAAGAAAATATTCTTAAGCTGCAAAATAATAACTAATACAAAAAATTATTTTACATGAACTATTCAATATTTAAAAGATGACATAAGAATATCCATCGTCCACTTTACTACGTTAGTAATTCATTGGAATTAATTTTTTATTCATTTCGAGTTGAAATTCAAGGAAAATGAAGATATTAAATTTTGTAAATCACACACTAAAGGATACCATACCATCTTTTCAAGAAAAAACATTTAATGAAACATCATGCCTTCTAACAATAAAATTTTGATAAATGATAAAATAGAGTGTTATTTATTATTTTCAATTAGAATACTTATGTCTATTCAGCTATCTCTAATTGCACATTGTCAAAAGNAACATTTAATGAAACATCATGCCTTCTAACAATAAAATTTTGATAAATGATAAAATAGAGTGTTATTTATTATTTTCAATTAGAATACTTATGTCTATTCAGCTATCTCTAATTGCACATTGTCAAAAGTGGAATCCTCATCCTACTCCTACACGCAGGGGCGGATCCAAGAAGGAAGTTCAGTGTGGGCGAAACCAAAAAACCTTGGAAAAAAATCTGAAAACCTAAACAAATCTGGAGAAAAAACTAAAAAAATTTGAAAAACTGAAGAAAAATCGAGAAATCTGAAAATTAAGTGGGGGTCGCCTCCTCAAGTTGGTCCGCCCCTGCCGACACTTATTGATTGGGACCTTTATGTCATTGGCTTTAGAGCAGGTTAATTAGCATTAGTAAACCAAACAAGAAGAAAATATTGGCAATACCTTAACATAATCCACCAGCCCAAGCTTTCCACATTCGTCGCGGACGTCTTCCTCTAATTCAGAGCACAAATTTTCATCAGCCTGTTGACAATAAAAGAATGTTAATTGCTATCAGCAGCTTCCATGAGTTACTTCAGTTAACAAAATAATGATCAAGTCAACGCTATAATGACACTCAAATGAGGAGCTACGTGCAGTTACAATTGAATTGTCTCGAAGGACTCTATCTCTAGAATTTGTATAAAAAGAATTAAACATAAGGATTATTTTGAATCTGCTGCCAAATCGTGAATCATGACTTGAGACTTAGAATGGCATAGGCGCATGCAGAAATTGGAAAGGGAGGGTGCATTACCCTCAATTCTGTAGGGGTGAACATGTAACGAAGAATAACAGTAGCTGAAATCAACAAATTTGAGTCATCATGACCACCTATTTCATCACAAAAAGAGAATGAAAATTCAAAAATTTGTGGAACAGCGTATTAATTGTTCTGCAACTCAAAAATTAATTGAACTCTTCCGCAGGCGACACCAACAAAAATCTCAAAAACTGTCATCAAAATCAAGACTAAGAATACCATAGGAGCATGAAGAAACATGATAATACTAGAACATAGTCACCATTAGCATCAGAGTATCACAAGAAAACAATAATGGTTAACTTCACCTTCTAGAAAATTGCATTAATGAAACCAAAACCAGAATGAATTCTTAAAACTCAAATCAATGGAAAAGTTATGGGTCCAAGTTCAAATTATTTTATTGGAAAATGTATGGTTGAAAATGAGTTTTAGAAAATGGGGCCAAACAGGTGTTAATAGCACATCTTCCGTTCAACATTCTGAAGTTTCTTCTTCTTATCCTTGTCCACTTGCTTGGATATGAATTTATTCCCTGGAAGTTAATTATCACCAAAAGAGATGTTAATCTGTCAAATATTCAATTCGTATAAGGAATCGAACATTAGCAATGGAATTAATATCTATAAACAAATGCAGAAAATGAACAACGTAGTCACACATACTACCTTTCTGCTCAAACTTAGCTCTTGTAACTGACATAGGAATCTAGCCACCAGGCCTTCGAGGAGCTCCATCCAATATTTGGATGGCCAGATCCACTGAAGGTGCCTAAGCACAGTCAAACATTAACAATAATAACCTCAAATGCACAATAACATCGATGAGGACAAAACAAACCAAAGGGTGAAAACCATTCAATGATACATGTTACTTCAAGCACTGTAAGCAAGAAACATCACCTTCAGATATGTTACTTTTTTCTTCCAGTTTTTTTGTCAACATAAATCTTCACTCGAGGCATCTTTGTTTCGGGGTCCTAAATGTTTCGGTCATAAAAAGCATAAAGGCTCATCAATTCCCTTTGAAAATTAGTGACATGGACCTCAAAAATATATCATATTCTAAGCTCCACAGGTAAAATAGTCATCTAAGAGAATTTTCTTGATACAACCCTTTAAACCTCTAACCACTTTATTTTACTTGAGCATGCCTTGATTTCGGTATTCATTAATCTCTCTCAAGGTCAAGGAAATTGATTTTGACAAGTGGTTGATAATAATACCATCCCATCACACAGGTTAATATTAGTTTCCCAGATGTGTACACATGTGAAGTTCAATTTCACATGTACACATGTGAAGTTCAATTATATACTCTAGTATATAATTGAATGAATTGGAGTTGTATCTTAAAATATCAATCTAATGAAGATGAATAGTTCAATCATTTATAAGTTGGTCTATGTTTTTTTATCTTTATTCGATGTGGAATTTTATCTCTTAACATGCTCTCGCAAGAAGGGGTGGTGGCTCATTTGAGCAGACTTGAAATTTATGTGTTCATTTTTTCTGAGTCTTAATTGGGTTGAATTGTTAGCTTAACAAATTCCGACACTAGGTTAAGACTTGGGTTTCATCTTGATATAATTGAATGTAAGTTGTTCTAATGTTCAAAACAAAGAGATTCCTAAGTTTCCACGGCTCTTCAAGCTTAAATACCAAACTTTAGTCTCATTCACACTCCTATCATACTTTTTCATCATCTAGACAAAAGAAATTAGCTACTGTTTGTTACCCATTAAAATTTTCATTATCATTCTCCTATTCATTTTCAACCACACATTCTTTAATAAAATAATATTTTACATCACATTAATAATTTTTCCTTCTTTTTCAAGTACACATTCTCCATCAATCTACTATTTTAGAATGCATTCTTTCAAAATAATATGGCTCAAACACACCCAAGGTCATGATTGAGACGAAACAATTAAATGACGAAGCAATCCTTACCATGCCCTTTGCTCAGACCAAAAGAAAGTATAATACCCAGTTGTCTAATAATTAATAAGCAATGGAGTGAATAAGCAATTCTCATAGAAGCCCACATATATTGAAGCCTCAAACTAAGTGATCTGAACCTACTTTATGTTCTAAAATGAAAATACAGCTTACTCATATAGCACATGGAAGAGAAGTGGACGAAGAGGAAGTAACTTGTTGTCTCGTCTTTGAAAAATATAATTTGGACTCTCAATTAATTAGAGAGTCAAGCTCCGACAATTGTTATTAGGTGATTTAACCATGTGAACGAGCTGGGCTGAGCCGAACCATAAGCCGAAACTCGAAACTTGGGCTCAGCTCGAGCAAAACATGTCCGAGCTTTTTTGGGCCCGATCCGAGCCGAGTAAAAGCTCGACCAAAAAAATGTGGCTTGGCTCGAGCTTTCGGCCCAAGCCTTAGTGGGCCGAGTCGGCTCAAGTTTTTTATATTTTTTTTGGCTACCTGCAAGCAGCTGTAGTGGCATTTTCAAAGTATATATATTTTTAAACGAGCAGACTTTTTTTTAACCGAGCCCGAGTCGGGCAGCAGCCCTAGCTGACGAGCTTTTTTGTCATCCCTAGTTAATGGTATAGATTAGAATCACATCCTTTGTTTAGTCTTGACAACTACGTTTGGAGTGAAACTTTACTCAAACCAGTTGAGAAAAAGTCCGGAAAAATATAAATTTTTTAAAAGAAAGATGTGGAGGTAGACAAAAACCTAATGTGACTAACCAACTGCTCAATGACCTGAAACTTAAATTTCTAAAATAATTGTGCCTGGTGCATGCCGTTGCGTAGTCACAAAACATTTTGGAACAATCAATGATAACATTTTAATTTGACTAAAACAAAATATTGCTTACATCTTTTATGATTCTGCACTTGGAAAATACTTCAACAACCTACAAATTAGTCTTGTCTGGTTCAAAGGTCTTCACGCATCTCCTTTATGTCAATTCTTCTTTTATACGTTTCCCACGCGTCTTGCTTTTTGTCAAAATTTTCAAAAAGTCTTGTGTCTTTATGTGTCCGCTATTTTATTTCAAATCTTCTTTTCTTAAAGTAGTTTGTCTTCTTGTGTCAGTAGAATCAAGTGTTTAAATTATGTTCTTCTACTGATGAAAAGGACATCCCACTGTCTGAATTATTGTATCCTTGGTTCTAATCTTAGTCTTCATCTTCATCGTTTCCTTGAGAAGAATCTTCTGCCGTCTTTTCTCTTTCTGTGGGCATTCTTGAACTTATGCACCTCTCAGTTGGTCGTAGAAATGAAAGAGTTTTCGCTATGTAAAGCTAATCAAGAAAACCAAGGAGAGACAAGCAAGTGAACTGTAAAAATAATATCACCACTAACCTCATCATAGGTAACAGCATCAGGCAACCCTGTCAAGTATACATGTGTATTGATTTTCAACTCGAACCAAGATTCCGGAGGTTTATTAGCTTCCTGTAAAGGTATTAGGTTCATAGGATGAAATTGTACAATAGCAAGAGCATAAAATCATATAGAATACATGCCCATCATATCATCAATGTCTTGAAATGATGTCCATATGTGGAAAATACTCAGAGATCAAAAGAATGCATTCTAAAAGAATAATTTCAAGCTCTTCCTATTAGAAACGAATTTTGTGGTGCTCTCAGGTTCATCATCCACACCAAAGTCAAATCTTAGTGTAAAAACTCATCATTCACAAAATTGATCAAATGGCCTAAAGACTGCACCTTCAAGAGTCTCCACCAACCCACTCCAAACACAGTTGCCACCTCTATATCTCCATTGCAATCTCCAACAGCATATTCCACACCTCAAACAACCTTCTCTAAAGCTTTGCACACCCAACATTGTCCACAAAAAACGCATTGGGACAGAAAGTTCACAAAATGTTCTCTATTTGAAATGAACTGTATTGCACCTTGGATCGGATCTTACACTCTGAAACATCACTATTCACAAGATAAGTAACCTTTCTTCCAATGCTTTTGTAAGAAAGGAATGAAATGCAAGATATTTCAAAAGTATATCAACAATGTAATGTAAAATTTCATGCACGAACCCGAGGAACCCAAGCTTTAAAAACACGATCCCATTTGTACTTAGTTCCATCATCATCATCAGTGAATTCTTCCTCTCCCTCAGGTGGTGTTGTAAGTCTCTCATTATCATCATTCATGTTTGTCAAAGCCTCTGCTTCTGCTTCTGTCACCTCCTTCTGCCATTTTTCAAATTCATCTTCTTCATTAGAGGCGATAAGGGCTGAGAAAAGTTTATAAAAGAAATTGAAACTTTAGAAACATGTGTTAAGGATCATAATTTGGGGAAAAAATGTGTCATCACCTGAACTTGGGCAATCAGCATCTTGTTGAGGTGAATGAGTCAGGAACCGAGGATATTGGCTGCCAATCCCTACATCCTTCTGACCACAAAAGTGTATTCCCATAGAAGTATCCATTTGAATAATGCTCTGTCCAGATGAATTAAACAAGCTTAAGCTATATGATATTAAAGCCATGTAAGGCTATTCAATCATTATATAGGTGAACTGATTGTCCCAGAACCAAGCCTATGGCTTACTTGAAAAGCTGAAACTCAATGAAATAACAAGAAGAAGAAGAAAATCTGAGAACTAGAGGAAGAGCTAATCTGAAAAGAAAGTCGAAAACTATAACTTAAACCATGTAATCCAAAATACAAGCAAGCAGAACAAAGAAATTAAATGTAACAGGATTTAAATGGTAAGTTGACATAGATTTGGAAAGGTGGTGGCAACATTGGTGGGTGGATTAATAAGTTATCACTTATCATTTCAAAGAAATTGCACACATCATAAAAAGATTTATACGTGAATTGACAGAGAGCATGAGTTACAACATTTATTAATTCAATTGATTTTTCAAATTGGACCCCTAATATTACATCGTTGTTCATTTAACCCATTATAAAGTCACAAAATAGCACTAATTGGTGTGGGTGCCATGGGCTGAGCTCGTGTCGTGACTCGTGAGTGAGTCAGGGGCGGAGCCACTCACAGTCCAGTGCAGGCATTTGCCTGCACTGAACATTGAGCCCAGATTTGCCTGCACTGAGTGAAGACTATTGGCCACACAATATGTATAAAATCTAATGCATAAAAATACAGTAGCCTTGGACCGTATTTAAAGCATGTTTTAACCTGTAATGCCNTATTGGGTTTATTTTAGTGTGTAGTACCAGTGGAGAGACTCTTTAAAAGAAAATTGTTCATAAAAAATGTTGATGAGGAGATACCGAATAAAATGGATTTTGATGTTGCACAACTTCCTACTAATTCCGGACTAAGGAAGAAGATAATCATCTTATTAGTGTTGTTGCTATGTCATTTTTAGTGTAGTCGTAATATCATTAAATTCATGACCGGAAAGTTCGACCTTGATTAAATATTGCCCGCATTGAACAAAATTCTTGGCTCCGCGTGACCAAGCTCGGTTCGACATGCTGGATGAGTGGGGCTTGACTATTGGTTAACAAGTCAAACTTGAGCCGACCTGTTGATTAAGAGGCTAGTTCCTGCTCGATCCATGTGCTCTTGTGCAAGGCTTGGCCGAGCTCGAGCAAGCAACGACTTCTCTCATTTTTATTTTTATTTTTTGACGTAACATTTTTATAGAAGTTCAAAAAAAATGTTAAATTTGATAAGAGGGCAAATCCCACGATACTTCGAACTCGGATTTAGCTCCCAAGCCGAAAATTGAACTTGGCTCAACATTGGACATGCTTAAATGTAGGACTGAGTCGACGACCAGTCACACCTTACCACTCCTACTATTTGGGATATATATAACGGATGTTTGGTGTAGATTAAAATTAGATTTTTTTAATAGATTGTTTTAAAAGTTTTTGAAATGTGTGATTAAAAAATTATGGAACCTATAAAAGATGTGATTAATATAAATTATTTGACTTTAACCTGAAAAAAATCGAATTTTAATCCGAATCAAACATGAGCATAATAGAATAATTACTTCAGTAGCGATTTTTTTTTTTGTTGACTTTCTTTTTGAACAACCTATCATGGGTTTTGTCGGTAAAAAGACAGTGCTATCATTGATAATTCAATTGATGAGTACACTTTTATGTTGAACAGAGTCCAAAATCACGATTTAATTGAAAACAATATAAATTTTTCATCATAATTTTTTCCTATTTTTTAACGACACATTCTGAAAAACACATTTTTTTACCTGAAAAAATTCTTAAAAATCATCATAACAAAATTATAAAACCACAAGTTTTCGGAGACGGTACACAAGAACAAGATTCTACTTATAATACTCTTTTAAGTGAGACAAAGAAAACAAAGCTTGCAACAAGAAATGATCTCTTCACTCAACTCGAGTTAATCGAGACGAAGCGTCAGTGATATCTGCTTAAAACTAACATAACAAACAAAGGAACGGATAAATATACCACTGGAACGGTTTTAGTTTATTTTTAACACATTTCTTGATACAGACCAGATGGCGATCGACCGACCTTATGTATTTTCTTATAGAAGGCTGCAAGAAGAATCCATTCGTTCGGTGCAGCGTTCAAAGATTGATTTCTCGACCGAAAATCCAGCTGAAGGGGGCAGCCGACGCCTTCTTGACCCTTGATTGT
>CAIGRR010293309.1:0-12142 GCA_903798365.1 Fraxinus sp. 1973-6204 | reverse complement strand
ATTGATTTATATCCTTGCACTAGATCCTAATCGATTTGAAGAAACAAAAATCTTCCCTGTGGAGTTTGCAGTAAGATGCATTGCATTCTTATTGTTCCACTATGAATAAGTATTTATGATAACAACAAAGGGAAAAAGAATTTATGATAACAGAAACCTGAAGTTTTTGATGTAACAATTGTAACAGATCTACTTGATGCCAACAGTTGCAGCTCCTCCCTCAAGCTATTGACCTATACAAATAAAAAATTCCTTCAGTTTCTGCAATAAGAACATTTAAAATATGTTTCAAAATATGTGGCAAGGGGTGCTCAAGATTTTGTTATTCAAAGACATGAAATAACACAGTGATACAGGGGCCATGAATGCAAAAATTTCACGTGGGTCAACTGTTGAACTCACCATATGTTATATGTTATTACATACTTTTCTGGACTACAGGTCTACAGCCATAATCAATTACCCACAAACACACACCTATTATATCGTAACATCCAACGTTCAGAGTGATGGAGTGTTATAAGGGATTTTATTTATTTAGTTTCCAATTTTAAATCGTGTTTTACGAAACATTATTAAGATTTGATTTATAAGCTTTTCTAATATTTTCTTACTTAGAATAGGGTCCTTTGAAACCTTGTATAAAGGGGACTATGAAATGTAATCTGGACAACTGTTTTTTTTTTTTATTTTTTTTTTTTAATAACCGTGAATGTCTGGGTCATCTTGCGCGCACCTCGACTAATCTCACGAGCCCTTAAATTTACGGCCGGGTACTCACCTCAATGGCCCTAAGGGGACTCGAACTGATGACCATTGGGAAGTAAAATCAAGGCTAGACCAATTGAGCAACCCCTCAAAATTATGATCTGGACAACTTTTGAATTAATGAATAATTGATATTTTCTCCCCTTCCTCTCCCTCTTCTTCTCTTTCTCCTTCCTTTCTCCTCTTATATCCCCTTTCCCCTTCTCCTATAATTCTCCTCTTGCATCCGGCATGATATAAGATCAATTCATTTTTCTTTGACCTAATATCCTTCGTTTTCAAGTCCAAAAATCCACCAACCCTTTCCATCCATTCCATATACCGCCTCAAAAGCCGTAACTATCCACCGTCAATCCATCCAAAAACTATAACCTCAGAAGCACGGACACATTGTGATGACAACGTATTGGTGTCGACACTTATCGGACACCGGTATGCCTCCGACACATCGGACAACGTATCGGAGTTTCTTGCGGCATGTTGGAGGCAAGAAAATGCAGCTAGCTTGAAGAAATCAGTAAGAAAAATAGATGGGAGGAAGAAATGAAGAAGGAAAGAACAGTAATACCTGGGAAGAAATGCAACCCGTCGACTGGTCTGGGGATGAAATGCGTCTGGGGAAGGGAAGAAGTTCTGGGGAAGAAAAAGAAGAAAGAGGGAAAAGAGAAAGGAAATGAAATAATGCGTGGGAAAGGAAAGGAGACAAGGAAAAAAGAGTAAGGACAAGAAGGCATGACTGTTCAGGAAATGAAAAGGATTGTTGAGCCCACCATTGTAAAAAATATTTCTAGTAACGTGTAATTGACATTTTTTTACCAACGATTTTTGTTCCAGTTGTATTCTTTGACAAAAAAAAAAAGTTCAATTTTATCTGAATCAATTTTTTACCATTTTAGCCTTCAATAAAAAATCAAACTTGTATAAGTCAAATACATTTTCTTCCTCATTATAACCTACAAAAATTGCAAGAGAATTTCAAAAAAATCCACTTAAATTTTTCTTTCTTAATTCATCTTTTTCAAAAATTTCATCAATCCATATTTGAAGAATCATTTGCAAGATCAAGAAGAAGCTATTTTTTCAAGTTTCGGGGTAATATCACTCCTATCTTCTTTAACTATTTGAATTTTTTTTCTTTTGAAGTTATGAGNATCTTTTTCAAAAATTTCATCAATCCATATTTGAAGAATCATCTGCAAGATCAAGAAGAAGCTATTTTTTCAAGTTTCGGGGTAATATCACTCCTATCTTCTTTAACTATTTGAATTTTTTTTCTTTTGAAGTTATGAGTGGTAATGCTATGGATGATGATTTATCTAAACCTCTTTAGAAATATATTACAAAACTTGATAAGTTTAATGAAAATGGTGGTAACATTCTTTGGCAATGCAATTTTTGTAACGCAACTAAGACAAGTTCATACAAAAGAGTGAGGACACATTTGTTAAAATTACAAGGTTATGAAATTGGGGCTTGTGGAAAAGTAACTATGAAAGATACATGTGAAATGCAAAAAATGGAAGACGAAGCCAAGTTGAGAATGCAAACTAAGGCGGGGAAGAGAGTATCATTGTCGTCAGATAATATGAGTTCTAAGTGTAAATACTCAAAAGTTGTGTCGGACCTCATGATGAAGATTCAAGAATACTAGAAGTCAATTGGATGCAACTAGAATTCAAAAATGAGTAAAATATGATTAAAATATGGACACAAATTAATTTTCAACCACACAAGTATGCTCCAGATTTTTAGCCCGAGATTGAGACCACTTTTTGACCTAGTAAACATTCAAATTGGAAAAAAACTATTTTTAGTAAAGTTGTAGCCATTTGAGTTATCTTTACAACCTAATTTGAATCGCCTCAATCGGATATCGGAGGAGAAAGTATGATAAATTTACTAAAGGAAGTGCGTTGCAGATTTCCACATTAAAGGTGACGCCGCAAATCACACATTACAGAGTCACGACGCCATGCCTGGGCGTATCTAGGGCGTGTTTTTAGCCTGTTTTGAAAATCATAAAAACTCTACATTCAACACAAACGTGGGGAGGAGTATAAATACAAGTTTTTGACATTTTTGAGAAAGTTCCACACATTGGGAGAGACACATAATCATCAAGATTAAAGAGAAAAAACTATGATTTGAAGGCTTTTGAAGTTGAAGAAGATTCTTGATGTAAGATCCAATTCTTTCTATGATCAAGATTTCAAAATCCGGTTATGTCTATACTTTTTATTTTTCTTTCATTATGAGTAATTAAATTCATAGCTAGGGCGAACAATGTAATCTATGTGTGACCCTTTATTTCTTTTATTTTATTAAAGATTCTAGTTCTTTAAATGCATGTGTTCATTTTATTCATGAATTTAATGTTTTGAATTCTTTAGACAATTATTCAATAATTTTCTGAATCTATTACAAATCGAAATGGAGTTTTAGATTTAGACCACATATTAAAATCTGGTAATTTAGTATAATGTATAGAAATACCTATACAAATTATTACGGCCATTAGATAAATTCTTAGAACTAATATTTCGTTTAACTAAAATTGATTCACATAGAGATGAAATTGAATTAGTTAAATAGACTCAATGAGAACTCGAGAGAAATAAATTGAATACTTTAGAATAATTCGATAGAACACTACAATAGTAATGAATTTTGATTGGAGAATTAAAGGAGATCCATAAGTAAAATTGTAAGTCCTAACATCCACATTCATACTTTTAAAACCGAAATTCGATAAATTGTATATGTTAGATTAATTTAGTTTAATTAGAATAATTTAGACACCAATCACAAACTTTATTATTTGTTTTCGATCAAATTAAAATTAAAAATAATTTAACCAATTGTTAGATGGTAGTCCTCGTGGGAAAGATATCCGGACTCATTGGTCTTCTATACTACTTATTATGATCCGTACACTTGCGAAATATAAAAATCGACAACATTACTTACTGGGGTTCCTTATGGATCATTGGTCAGAAAGAAAGATCGCCCCTTGGTCAGTTCAGTTGCTTGGGAATGCTTTGCAAATTCAGTTATCATATGGATGGTATCATTTTTGGCCAAATCGTCCTCCTTGGTTAAAAAGTTGCGGTCTATTTCGCCGGGATCGAGTTCTCTCAGTTGGGGAAAAATGATGGAGTGTTATAAGGAATTTTAATTATTTAGTTTCCAATTTTAAATCGTATTTTAGGAAACATTATTAAGATTTGATTTATGAGCTTTTATAATATTTTCTTACTTTGAATATGGTTACTTGAAACCCTAAAGGGAACTATGCAATGTAATCTGGACAACTTTTGAATGAATGAATAACTAATATTTTCTCCCCTCTCTCTTCCTCTCTCATTTTCTCCCTCCTTTCTTCTCTTATCTCCCATTTCCCCTTCTCCTATAATTCTCCTCTTGCATCCGGCATCACAGAGTCATAACCAAATTTTGCAGCATCGTCCATTGGACTAAGTCGTAACAATGTGAGCCATATAATTCTTTTGCATATGAAAAACTCAACTCTCTTTGCACCTGATTTTTAATTTTAAATTAGCATGGCGGTGGAAGCACAATGCATTCCACTAGACTCCTAAGTTCTTAAGGTTTCCTAAGGTATCAATAAAGTGTCATATTTCATTGGTACATGTATGACTTCAAAACCCCATGTACTTTAGTATCTCCGTGACAATGTGATTGGATAGTTTCCAATCAACAAGAACTTTGAAATGCAATCTTAGGTATTTTATTCAACATGCAAAACAGTGATGAATGTGATGCAAACCCTAAATACCATGGAACCAGAGGCATTTAAAGTAATCTTCTGTAACAGCTTATATATGAAAAAAATCAATTGTTAAAGGCATCTTAACCCTACTCTATGCACACCCTTAGAAATCCATAATAGTCTCAAGATGTTATGTCAACTATCAGCATTAAGTAGGATCAGGTCCATGGACAAAAAAACATAAGGAACATCCCAAAGAAAAGCATCTAATACAGAAGAAAAAGAAAATATATGTAACTAAAGTGTTAAACAAACTGCAAACCTGTTGCAGCAAAGAATCATTCTTTGGTTTGGGATTTGAAATGGTTGAATCATCACGCTGAAGGTTCTTCAAAATCTGCCATGAAATAAAGCTTGTGTTTGAGCTCCATTTTAGTCAAAACTCATTTTCAATCACATTCTCCCATAAAATAATTTTACACTCAAACAGGGCCAAAAAGGTGTAACAATACTTCAGAAAACATTTTAGAGAAGATTCATTAGCAAGACTGAGACATAGAGTCTATAAACAAATATAGTGGGATCTAGTTGCCAACAGGAAGTACCTTAAAAGCACCAGAGAAAAAACCAGACACGTCAGATATGTGTCCTTCCTTAGCAAGAATGGACCCAGCAAGGCCTGAAAAAATAAAAGATGGCTATGTTCTAAGCAATCCTGTGCTTCTTACCACGTAACAAAACAAAAGTAAACAATACTGACTATAGTTGGATATGAAAGGCATCAAAATTGCTCATTAATTTCTAGAATTTATAAGCATTACAAATAATTATTAGCCAAACTTGCTTCACAAATAATTTTTAGCCAAACTTACTTCAACTATCTTCAGAATCATAAGCATTCTATTTGTATAGTTCATAGTTAAACAAATCTTGTTTTTAAAACCGCACAAAGGGGTGCTTCCGTAAGCAAACTAAAAGCCATCATATGTTAACACAGCAAAAAGCAGTGTAGCAGCCAAATAGATGACCAAAAACAGGATGCAGTAAGCAAAGAATTGCAATATTGCAACCTATTTCTCGTCTTACAGCCATCTTTCTATTGGATTGAGCAATTCTCCAATGTGGTGTGTTTAAGGGTTGAAAGAAAGAATAATGCATGAAAAACCACTATAATGAAGGAAAGACTACATATTTTTTTCTAAGTGAAGTCCACTTATAATCCAAAGCCCAAGACTGGATATAAAAGATGGTCCGTACCAAAAACGGGCAGATGGAGACCAAAGCAAGGGGGCAAGTATCAACCTAGAGCATTCTGCCATCTCATCAAAAGAAGAAATGGACACGTCATCAAAGAATATAGCAGCTGAACAGTAGAAGAATTTGTTATATTCTCTCTCCAGTCATTGTAACCATTTTATTCCTTACACTCTTGTATAAATTCAATCATCAATGAAATGAACAGTGTGCTTCTGAATTCAGCCAAATATGAAGTTTCATTATGGTATCAGAGCCCCTCTAGACTAATCGTCACCAAACTATGGCCTTATCCCCTCTCATTTCCTCTCCCAATTCCTCTGCTATGTCGTCCTTCTCTCATCTCATCACCACTAAGCTTACTACTGATAATTTCTCTCTTTGGAAAGTTCAGATTACAACTTACCTCCAAGGTCAGGAACTATACCAATATGTCGATGGCACACTTGCTACCCCATCTGAAACCATTATCACTGCTGATGTGTCCTCCCCTAATGCAGCCTTTGCCTCTTGGAAGAAAACAGAGAAATTAGTCCTTAGTATCCTTTTTCTTCCATTTCTGAAGCAGTACTGGGTCATGTTCTCTCTTCCAAAACCTCTCGTGCCTTGTGGCAAGCCCTCCACTCTTTGTTTTCCTCTCAATTTCAGGCAAAGCAGTCCCAAGTACGTTTTCAACTAGCCAACCTCTCCCGCAGTGAGCAAACTATCACCGACTACTTTGGGAAGGTTAGAACTATTGCTGATATTCTTGCAACCACTGGTAATCCCCTTTCTGAGGCAGACCTTCTCACTGGACTTGGTCCTGCATATGACACATTTGTCACATCTATTACTACAAGGGTAGAACCCATCTCTTCTAATGAACTTTATCAATTGCTCCTCATACATGAAAGTCGTCCCTCTCATTCCTCACGGAGTATCCTCTCCAGTGAGCCCTCTGCCAATTTTACACAGTTTGGTCGAACAAGGGATAACTACAGAGAAGGTCGTAATGGCCGAAATGGAAATGGTCGTGGCAGACCACCATATTCAAACTGTGGCGGTCGCAATGGGTCTGCTGCTTCATTCTCAAATGGACCCTTCTATCAACGTCCTACCTGTCAAGTTTGCAAAAAATATGGACATGAAGCCATGCAATGCCGATACCGATTTGATCACAGCTACCAGTATGCTGCTCCTCCCATATTATCAGCTAATTTCACCAGCCCCAACAATAGCTCAGACTCAACTTGGTACCCAGATTCAGGCGCCACCCACCACATCACCAATGAGTTCGCCAATCTCAATCTATCCTCTGAACCATGCAATGGTGCTGAACAAATTCACGTCGGAGATGGCTCGAGCCTTTCTATTCATCACACAGGTGATTCCTCTCTTGACTCTTTCCACTCCTCTATCTTCATTTTTTGAATTTCACTCTGATTTTTTTACTGTAAAGGACACCAAGACAGGGATTTCCCTCCTCACAGGGCCGGTCAGTAATGGGTTGTACGTTTTCCCCACCATTCCTACATCTCCGTCCCTCTCTACTTACTCCCCATCTGTTAACATTAGTAAACGTACCTCCATGGCTCAGTGGCACTTTCGCCTCGATCATCCTCATCAGTCAGTTATCTCAAGTCTCATGCGCACCAACAACTGCTTGAAGTTACTCTCCACCGACTCTACATTCTCCTGTATTGATTGTCCCTTAGCTAAACTTCATCAACTGGGCTTCTCATCCTCTCGGGCTGAGACTACTAAGCCCTTAGAGCTTGTGTGCGCGGACATTTGGGGCCCAGCTCCATTTCCTTCTAGATTAGGTTTCAAATATTACCTTTCATTTGTAGACAAATTTACTCGGTTTACCTGGTTTTATCCCTTAAAATACAAATCTGATGTTGCACAAATTTTTCCTATTTTTCTATCTTTAATTGAGCGTTTATTTAATACAAAGCTTATTACCTTGCAAACGGACGGTGGTGGAAAATTTAAACCTTTAACCTTCATATGTCAAAAACTTGGTATTAATCACCAATTCTCTTGTCCACATACCCACCAACAAAATGGGTTAGTGGAACGAAAACATAGACACATTGTTGAAACTGGGCTTACCCTAATGGCCCATTCCAATCTGCCATCCCATTTTGGCAGACGCTTTTGAAACGGCTGTTTATCTTATTAATCGGTTACCATCTAAAAATACTCAAAATACATCTCCATATTTCCATGTTTACAAACGGCAACATGATTATGAATTTCTCAAAGTGTTTGGTTGCCTATATTTTCCAAATCTTCGTCCATATAATCAACATAAATTTAATTATTGTTCATCTCCTTGTCTTTTTCTTGGGTATAGTAGTACTCAAAAGGGATATAAATGTCTAAACATAAAAACCCACGGACTTCACATTTCCCATGATGTCCTTTTTCATGAGACTTCATTCCCTTTCTCACAGCCCGCTAATACACAGGATGTTGAGCCCAATTCCCAACCCAGTTCATCTTTTCCTTCACAAATACATCTTCCACTCTTTCCTCAGTCCATTCTCGGCCCAAGTCCAGGCCCACCCATCTCTCCCCCCTCTAATCAAACCTTCGACAACCTCCTCCTCACCCAATATCTCTAAAATTCCCAATTCCTCTCAAATCCCTAACTCTTCAATTCCCAATTCCTCTAAAATTCCCATTGTTTTCCCTCCTCGATCTCCTATAATGACCCGTTCACACACTAACTCTTCCCACCCTCGTGTTCGTACGGACGGTACCGTCTTATATCCTCCCCGAACTTGTTTTAACACCACTGTTCCCGTCCCTGAGAATCCCAACTCTTACTCTATGGCTCGCAAGCACTCCGAATGGCAACATGCCATGCAGCAGGAGTATGATGCCCTGGTTCAGAATGAAACCTAGTCCTTAGTTCCATTTAATCCATATTTTAATGTACTTGGATGCAAATGGGTCTATAAGACCAAATTACAGGCGGATGGATCTATTGAACAGAGGAAGGCCCGTCTCGTAGCTAAAGGCTACCACCAACAACAGGGCCTAGATTTCAAAGACACCTTCAGTCCTGTAGTCAAGGCCCCCACCATTCGCCTCATACTCTCAATTGCTACTGCTCGAGGGTGGCCACTTCGAAAAGTTGACATTCAAAACGTGTTCCTTCATGGAACCCTTCATGACCAGGTATACATGCAACAGCTCCAAGGATTTATCAACCCTCTGTTTCCTACGCATGTGTGTAACATAAAGCACGTTATAGCCTGAAACAGGACTCTAGGGCATGGTTTGCACAGCTCAGTTCATGGCTGCTTTCCTATGAATTTATTGCTTCAAAAGCTGATGCATCATTGTTTGTTCTTAACTCTGGTGATTTGCACATTTATCTCCTTATTTATGTTGATGATTTTATCATCACTGCCTCTAAGGCCTCTGCCATTGATACTTTTGTTTGGGATTTAAGCATGGCATTTCCCGTTAAAGACTTAGGGGTCCTATCATACTTTCTTGGGTTGGAGATAAATTATTTGCCCACTTGTATTCTAGTGTCTCAGAGGAAGTACATCAAAGATCTCCTATCTAGAAGCCAGTCTCATCACTCTTCTTCATTGAGACTGTCACAGTTTGATTCCCCATCGTTTGATGATGTTACTCTCTTTAGGAGTATTGTTGGAGGTTTACAGTACTTGTCCCTCACTAGACTCGACATTGCATTTGTTGTAAACAAGGTGTGTCAATTCATGCACACACACATAAGCTAGCCCACTGGACTACAGTCAAACGAATTTTACGTTACTTGAAATGAACCATCAATCATGGTCTCTTTTTCTCCTCACAGTCCTCTTTTAACTTCAAGCCTACTCTGATGCGGATTGGGCAGGGTGCCCAGATGATAGGAAATCTACCTGGGGATATTGTGTTTGCAGACATTTGATCTCTTAGAGCTCAAAAAAACAGAAAACAGTAGCTAGGTCCAGTACAGAAGCTGAGTACAAAGCTGTGGCCGCCTATGCTGCTGAGATCATTTGGCTTCAAACCTTAATTTCACAACTTGGCCTACCCTTGTCACAGGTTCCAATACTATGGTGTGATAACATTGGAGCCACCTATCTTGCTGCTAATCCTATTTATCATTCACGGACCAAGCATGTAGACATTGACTTTCATTTTGTTAGAGATCGGGTAGCAGCCAAGTCTTGAAATATTGCCTTCATAAGCTCAAAAGATCAACTCGCAAACGCACTTACAAAACCATTGGTAGCTGACAGGTTCTTCAAACTCAGATCGAGTCTCAATGTCGTTGACACTCCCTTGGACTCGAGGGGGCATATCAACCTAGAGCATTCTGCCATCTCATCAAAAGAAGAAATGGACACGTCATCAAAGAATATAGCAGCTGAACAGTAGAAGAATTTGTTATATTNCTTGGACTCGAGGGGGCATATCAACCTAGAGCATTCTGCCATCTCATCAAAAGAAGAAATGGACACGTCATCAAAGAATATAGCAGCTGAATAGTAGAAGAATTTGTTATATTTTCTCTCCAGTCATTGTAACCATTTTATTCCTTACACTCTTGTATAAATTCAATCATCAATGAAATGAAAAGTGTGCTTCTGAATTCAGCCAAATATGAAATTTCATTACAAGTGTTTGAATAAGGGTGTAAAAGTTAGCATGTTTGCCGAGCCAGAAATTGATCGCCTGGGAATATCCAATATAGCAATTCCTAAGGTGACCATATAATGGGAATTGAGAAATTCAAAGTTATTTCCAGAAACAGAAAACAGATAAACCTCAACTATCATTCCCAAAATCTGGTCTTAATATTGCCTATAATGAGTTACTGACAAAGGTCAGAGCAACTAAAAATGCAAAAAATAAATTAAATTAACGCAGCTCCAACTTACAGAAAAGAACCAAAAACAGACCATGAGAAGACATACAAGATATTTCAAAAAAATTCAGAGAAAAAAAAAGCTAAGCACTTGTTTGAACCACATTATAATTTTCATTCCCACTCTTCTACTCATTTTCAACCACACATTCTTCAATAAAATAATATTTTCCATCATATAAATAACTTTTCATTCTTCTTCGACCACATATTCACCATTACAACACCAAAAAAATGCGTTCTTTCAATTTTAATGTGCATCAAACAGGGTATAAAAGTATCTGTGTTTTCTGGCAATTGAAAAAAAAAAAATTAATTACACCACAAAACACCTTGTGGTGGGTATAACAGAACAGAACATCAATCACACAGAAACGTGTCTGCAGTGCAAACAAATCAGTTGCACACAACTATAAGAAAAATCGGAGCAGAAATATTTCAGACTGAACATAATTGAGACACGAGGATTATCTTCTCCATCTATCACGTGTTAAAGTTGAGATAGAAAACAAATTTCTAAGTTCATGCAGCAATTTCCTTAAAACTTTCTATAATCATTTTTGGTCTCAGAATACTAAATTCATCTTATATCTCTACTCAAAATAGGACCTAATTCATACACCAATAACCCAATTACAAAAAAATATAAAATAAAGAAAAAACAACACACCATAGGCTAAGGTTACACACTAAGCATAAAACTACAATCAAAAAACCAAACTAGGGTTTATCAAAAACCCTAAATTTATTTCATGATTCAAAAACACTACCTACCACCAGCAACTCATCCTAGCTTCAACTAGAAAGTCAACAATTTAATCGTGTACAAAATAATTTACACAGTTACGAAAATACATATCCCTAATAAAATTAAAATAAATGTGTACGGTACGGACCTGCACCAACGATAAGAGTGAGCTTGCCGAGAGTAAGTGCCATAGGCAGTATATATATACAGAATGGATTATTAATGTAAATACCAATTTGAATAAAACATTAAAGCTTAAAAAAATCGAAGGCTTTTGTGTGTAACAATTCGAAGAGAGATTGCTGGATTCAGTTGGACAAAATATATTTTTTGATAAATTTTGTGAGGGAGAAACAGGGATCAAAGTGAAGTGTAAAAATCAGCCGTGTTTTCCCGTAGAGAATTGGAATTTTTCGTAAAGCTGCGAATCCTTATAGAGAACGCATTATGCTTTGAGTTTGACTGGGTTTGGGTTTGGGTTTGCAAATGGGCCCTTTAGATAGGCTAATTGGATTTCATTTAGCCTGTTGGAAATATTACAGGCAAATTTCGTCTCTAATGAATAATTTCGTATTAAGAAAAATGGAAAAATCAATTTAATACATGTACGAGTGAGATTAGGCTTGTAACTTTGTACATGTAAATGGTTTTTTAATAGGGAAAATTACACAAAATCTTACTTTTCGAAATCAATGTTCAAAAATCAAGTTGAAAATTTCATCATACAAAAATCAGATTTTCATTTAATTATTATAAATTAATA
>CAIGRR010293253.1:0-10781 GCA_903798365.1 Fraxinus sp. 1973-6204 | reverse complement strand
GTTAACAAATATAATCTTATTTTGTTTTATTGTTTATTAAGGGTGGAATAGTCTTTTTAGTTTCCTTTATTTTAGTCTATATATAGTCTCTTTATATTTAGGCTTTATATTCACTTTTCATTATGCAGAATTAATGAAACCCTAGCCTCCCTTTTTTCTTTTTCTTTTCTTTGAATTGTTTAACACTCTCATTTCTCATTCTTTCGCAGCCGCATCCTCTCTTTAAAACTGCCAACGTTTGATACCTAATTAACGAGAATGGATGCACTCGAAACATATTGCACCGCCACATGAGATACCACATGTACAACAGTACGAGTTAACTACATGAATGGTCATTAAACTTATCTTTATATTATTACTTGCTCATTGAATAAAAAATGATTATCCATTACTCACTCATATATCAAATAGTTACTGATCCATCACAAATGTGAAAATTCATTATTTTTGTTTATATTTTTCACGATTTTATTTGTTTAAATATAAATTGTTGTCAAATGAGAAAGACGGAAAGAATTAGCATAGATAAAAATCATATTTTCTTTTTAACGTAACATCGAGAAAGTCACTACAGTAAAAATGGCGTAATGAGACCCTAAGCAGTGATGATATGGGTATCTATACCCATAATATTATATATTAATACATACATCTTATAGTATGTAACCCATATAACTTGGTATGCCCATCCATACTCTAAAATATCAGTTATAGTTTGTATAGATGAGTGAACAATGAATAATTTTTAATCAGTATTCATTTAATTAACTTAACAATTTAAAGTCTTCAAGGTGTCAAGTTTGATTTCCGTTAGGTACATGACAATTTTCGTCAAGTGGAGGTAATGGATTTCACTCCAATGATGAATGTATAACCGTTTGAGTAGATAAGCAAGTAATGGATAATTCTTTTTTATTCAATAAGCAAGTAGTAACCGGAAGCAAGTTTGACCATTCATTTTAATTAACTGTATTAGGTTTAAACATAATTTTTTTCACTTCTTTCTTAATTTTTAATCATTTTCTTAAATGATTAATTCAGTTTTGGCTACCAAATCTAACCTAATGACCACCGGCAATTCTGACTCAAGTTCATGTATTCAATTCTTTCCTCTACTTCTTTGAAAATCGACCCTTTCTGAAGAAGCATATCATTTGAGGGTATTGGAAAAGCAGCTGAAGAAAATAGATAATTGTATGAGTGTGGGTATTTGATTTTGTTACAACAAAAAATCAATCGTCTCTAAGAAATGACTAGTGATCAGTTTTCGATCATAGATACTGTTACGCCTACTCACGAGGCCCCCAAAAAATTCTATGTGGCACTCGAACCTGAGCCTGCACTTCACGTATGTCATTTTGCCAGGAGACAATTTGAACCCCATGAAGAGATTGAACCAGTATGGAAGGCCGAACTCATTTGGCTGGAGTTGACCATTACATAGAATCGAACCCTCATGGCGGGAGAGGCTGTAAGGGGGGCCAGAAGGAGATCTTTTATGTAAATCTATAATAATTGATTAATGTGACAATTCACTTCTGACGTCGCCTACCCAACCTATTAGGTTAAGACAAAGCCTTTTGTCAGAATTATGGGCAACAAAATGGTATTAACATTAAATGCTTATGATTGATTGATGTTATTGATAAGAGGTCTCAACCGTGTAGATGAGGCCACGTATATTTTCATCCCAAGCCCAATATTTATTGTATTCTACAATAAAAACTCACACAATGTGACATTCCAAATGTAATGTAACTTTAAACTCTCAAACTACAATTTTACTATCCTAATTATTATTATCACAGTTTTCCCCAAAGACGCCTCTCTTTTTATATTGGAGGCTCGCGTTTATAGTACCTCCAACACCCATACCTACTACTTCTATTAACTTGACCGTCGAAGTGCGAGCAATCAACTCTACCACCACTGGAGAAAGCTACGTGTGGTTAACGATTTGTCCAAGTATGCAAGAATCGGGCTTACGTGGACGAGGAAGACCTTGAGATCTGTTGATCACTTTGAAGGTACATAATTCGAGATCAATAGATACAACTTTCTACATTTGAAACAAGTGAGTTGAAGTTCTGAAACAATAATGAATCTTTGTGTGCCAATAACAATTTTGTACATAGAAATTGACAAGGGTGAGATGGGAAAATGATGTCGTGGTGTTGGAAGAGGTGGTGAGGGTGAAATGTTGCGATGTGACAAGTGGTGGCTGTTGATTGATGTATTTTGTACACTTATTTTGATTACTATACTTGATTATTTATTGTTAATTAAGCGGAAATCTATATAGTGTACATTACGTTGCGTTAATTGTAAATTTGTAAGTAAGTCTCGTTTTGAATACACTTGGGTGCAATTAGCTTGAAAAAGAATTTTTGGAGCTTAATTGGAATTAATTCAAAGCATTTGATGATCATCCAAATTACATTTGAAAAATTAGAAGTATTGAGAGAGCAACCGAAAGAGATTCACTAGTTTCAGGAGCTATATATAAAGTTTGAAAAGTTTTGAAACTTAATTGCAAACTCTTGCATCTAGTACAAATGATGGTGGAATGATAAGGATCAAATTATAAAGATTTAAAGGATGCAAATATGGAGGAACTCAAGACTAACCAAGAGAAGTAAGGTATCAAACTGGACAAGGGTAAAACTCTTGGGCCTTGTGATTGCAAGGGTTTAGACTGCAGAACCTACATCTAATGTTGGCCAGTGAGATCACAGTCCATTTGCCTCTGCGATTGCATAGGCTATCCCGGCAACAATTATTTTCTTTCGTTATTCGAATGAACTTCTCCATGGAAAGCAAATAGAGCATGCTTTTTGGCCTGATTCTTGAGCAAATAAATACAATTCTTTATATACAAACAAAGCTAGAAAGTTTGGAGACTTTTGTACAGAAGCTAGTCATAGTTGAACGTGCATTGCACATTATTCTAAAATATTTTATAGGTGCTGTAAAATAATATTGTAAGTGTGAGAATATAAAAAATAATTAATACAAATTGTTTATGTAAAATGAAATTTGTTTCAAATGAAATAAAAACCAGTTTGTGAAAATAATTTAAATAGTTGAGGAAGTCAATTGGAATAATCCATCCATTAACCCTTTCAATCTGAACTGAACATCCAACGAATATCATTCTTTTCCATATTTGCTTAACATGTAGTGACTATATTTAATGAAATTATTTATTATAGATATGCATTATGTCCCTCCCATTTATCTTATCTATATTTTAACATTCATTGGGTATATCAATTGGAAGAAAACTCTTAAAATTTTCATCTTTTGTTCCAAATTTCTTTTAATGATTTTAATTTACTATCCAATCAAGTGGAATGAATATGTCAAATTTACATTGATCACAACTAAATAATTAACAAAATAATTCATGATAATATTGTTTAAATGATTAAATAAATCAAATACATATTGAAAACAAAAATGTAATGAATCTATCAAATATGATTAAATAAATTAAATACATATTGAAAAATGAAAAATAGTGTATTATTAAAATAATTAAATATATATTGAAAAGCAAAAATAAGATATTATTGAAATAATTCAATTATAGTAAGGATAGAATCGCCCAAAAAATTAATCTCGCTTGATACAATATTTAATATATTATAGATCTGTATCTCGACATTCATTGAATAAATCAATTTGAAGAAAACTCTTAAAATATTCATCTTTTGCTCGAATTCTTTTTAATAAATTTAATTTACTATTCAATCAAGTGAAATGAATATGTCAAATGTACATTGATCGGAACTAAATAATTGACAAAATAATTCATTTAATATTATTCAAATGATTAAATAAATCAAATACATATTGAAAAACAAAAATGTATATGATTAAATAAATTAAATACATATAGAAAAATGAAAAGTAAGGTAATGAATATATCAAACGTAAATTCATCATAAGTAAATAGTTAACAAAATAATTAATGTTAATATTGTTCAAATGATTAATACATTAAATACATATTGAAAAATAAAAAGTAAGTTTTTATTGAAATAATTGAATTATAACACGTATAGAATCGTCCAAGAAATGATTCTCACTTAATGTTATATTTAATATTTTATGGATTTAATATTCATTACAAAGCAAGGAGCCATTAGAGATAATCTAATCATTATTTCTTGTAAAGTTTTGGGGAAACTCTAATTATGAAACATGTATCATATATTAATTCATACCTCTTTGCATGGATTTGAGAGGAAGGAGATATCAAAGAGAAATATAAAGAACATTGAAGAAATTCAAGATTCAAGATTGTTTGCGTCTTTCTTCTAAAATCTTTAATTTCGAGTAATGTTGTATTTATTTATCTTGTGTTCTTGTAATCTTATGATGATTGGCTAGTTGTATAGATGTTACGATAATGTTGAACCTTATATTATGAGATTTCGATATTAATTTCTCTCTTTTGACATTAGATACTTCTTTGATTTCAATTATTATTCAGAGTTTAACGTTTTTCAATTTATTGGCCACTAATTGAATTGATGTATAATTTCCATTTACATTTAGATGAAGGGATCGCTATAACAAAAATAGCTTTTTGCAACGTTCAAAAAACGTTGTCGAAGATCTTTTGATTTTTGAACGTTCGGACATATGTTGCAAACCTCGATATTGTCGTAAGTAAAATGATACGGCAACATTTTTTATATGTTGCTAATAACATTTTGCAATGTTTTTTAAATGTTGCTAATAACCTTTTGCAACGGTTTTCAACCGTTATCAATAAACTTCTTGCAACATTCTTTGAATGTTACTAATAAACTTTTTGCAACATTTTTTAAATGATGCTAATAACCTTTTGAAACGTTTTTTGTCTGTTGTCTATACTTTTAACCTTATTTTTTACAACATTTTTTGACTGTTGCATTAGATCACTTTTTTCCCCTTTTTTTATTGGGTATCGTTATTTGACCATTGCATAGGTAAAAAACTAATAAAAAATAATAATATATTCATACAATAATTTGCACAAATTAACCAACAAAATTGACAATAATTTCATTACGAATTTTTAAATCCATACAAAAATGACCCAAAATACATCAATAAAACAAAATTCAATAATTTCACCAAATAAGTCGATTTTAGTTCAAAATTAACTTCAGGGACTTTGCTATCAGCATTCCTATGCTAATATTTTCCATCTTACACCTTAATCGTTCACTAAAATCACGAACACCAAACAAAGAGCTAAACTACCATATGAAAGATGAAACAAAAATTAGAAGTAGAAAATAGAAAGATTTAACAAATTGAAATTAAACCAAATCACGGAATATATTCACTTGATTAATATGAGATATCACCGACATGAAAAAAATAAAATAAAATAAAATTACCATAACTTGTTGCGTCAATCTATTGTTCTAGCAAAGTATTCAAATGATGTTCTTTTAAAGGACTGGTGAGTAGGTAATCATAAAAAATGCAGGTCTCAACACTGATCACGTATTTCTTCAACTTCATGTTCCTATAGTAATGTTTGGTCAAATGAAAATTCCTACTTCGTGTTTCGTTCTTATCAGGTAAAAAAACCAAATTCACTCACGAATGCTGAATCTCTACTCACAAGAATGGAGGTATGGAGTTAAGCCTCACACTAGCAACAAGATAATTAACAACAATTGACAAAAAAGAATCATATATGCATAAAAATGAGTTGTGAAATAAGTGGACACTAGTTGTGGTCAATTTACATTGAAATTTGTGATTAAAAATAAAATTTGAAAATTTATAAATTTGAAGAAGGGTGCATTGCATTTACTTGAGCGGTTAAGTCAAAGAGAACTGGATCATTGATTCCACATAATATCATTTAATGGTGATAAATATCGATTTCCAACAATTTTTGAGATCCACTTGAAAATCACAGTATATGAGACCTGTTTGGCACACATTAAAATTTTTCATTCTCATTTTTTTACTTATTTTTAATCACACATTTTTCGATAAAATAATATTTTCCATCACGTTAATAATTTTTCCTTCTTTTTTAAATCATATATTCTCTATCAATCTATGATTTCAGAATACATTCTTCCAAAACAACGTGACTCAAACCACCGTGATATTTTTTAACTTATAATAAATAAATAAATAATAGCCGAGATTGTCAAATCGAAGTTGGTTTAGACTTTTCCTACTTTTATTGGTTGTTTTTGGACGTGTAATTTTATGGTTCTTCAATTTCCTATTTTGTCTTCCTTCTCCCTCGAACCTGCCTGCTCTTCACGCACTGCTCCCAACTCCCAACAATTGCGACCCAAAAATATTCAGCATAAATATTCTTCAGTTTTCTTCTTTCCGGGGTTCATTTTTCCCGATTAAGAAACTGGAAAACATCCCCAGAAAGTACTATGATAGATTGATTTCAAGAAAATCAGGGTACGTTATACTGTAATGCCCTAACACATAGTATTGTTTGTGTGGAAGAGAGAAGGGTGGGAGATTTTACCATTTTGAGATATATATATATAGGTAAACCAAGAATCTCTATTTATGCTTTCTTGTTTTCTTTTACTTTAGTACGGATTACACGTGCTTTTTCAAATTTAAGTAATCAGATTTAGAATTGGAATTGCAATTTGCTTTTGATTTCATTTGGTTAGACCGTGTCCTTGTGTGCACACACGTTATATGGATGAAGGCATTGCAAAATTGGAATTTCTTGATTTTATTTTTTTCTTTGGTTGCATTTATGTTAAAAATTGTGAAAACAAGTGAAATTTGGGAGGAGCGAATTAAAACTGAGATCCATTTTGGAGATTGTAGAAGTAAAAGGTTTCAAAAATTGAAATAACAACGAACTTCTTAATAGGCGCTTCGGATCATACTTGGCAGCCTGTCATGACAACGGATACAACAGCCCCGAGTTACTGGTTGAACTGGAGGTTCTTACTCTGTGCAACATGGATCTTATCAACCATGGTATTTGCAGCATTTTTAATATGGAGATATGAAGGCTGCAATAAACCAAGAAATAGAGAAAGGGAGAATCGCAAGGAAATGGCAAGGTCTTTGTATAAGAATGAAGTTTGGGGTACATGTTTGAAGGCTATACATCCTCTTTGGCTTCTTGCGTACAGGATAATTTCCTTCTGTGTGCTTCTGGCGCTGCTTCTAGCTGATGCCATTACCCATAGTGCTGGGATATTTTATTTTTACACTCAGTAAGGCATTTACTTCTTATATGTTAATCTGTTCTGGTTGTCCATAAAGACCAATTTTGAAAAATCTAGTAGTTTTCATTTGTATTCTGTGTTTCTGTAGCATTGAATTGTTGTCTTTATATGGTTATATTAATCTTTTATTTGTTATCTTTATATGGTAATACTGAGCACTGTTGACTTTACCATGACTACAGATGAGGTTCTGAGTGAATTTTCTAATGAAACAAAGTTCACACCAAGATAATATGTGGTAACGTGATTTTTAGAGTTGTAGTTTATTCGTTTCCTAATTAGTTTTGGTGTTAAACAGGTGGACGTTCACTTTGGTCACCATCTATTTTTTGGTATGTTACACATGCAACAAACTATTTTCAGAGCTCTCTATTTATACCTTTGAATGGAATTTTCATCAATGAAATACGTCCTTGCATCTCCTTCACCTTTTAACTTTTTCCGATTCGCTTCATATCTGAAATTTGTAACTAGTTTGTTTTCTGAAGTATAATGTGATGCTGCCGCCTTTCCTATTACAGAAACAAAATGTTTATGATATTCATTTTGGATTTTGTAGATTGGATCTTCAATCTCTATTCATGGATGTATCCGCTATTTCCATGAAGTGGATGGAGAAAGGGATGATGGTTCTAATGCAGAGCGAGGCTCTTATGTCGCTCCCTCACTTGAGGATAAGGATGATTTGCCCAGCATGACCAGAAGCTTGAATCACCATAGGGAACCTCTTGATTGCAGAACCGCAGATGCTTGGGAATATGCCTTCCAAATACTTTTTCAGGCAAGTTTTCTCCTAGGTCTATATTTAATAACTCAGAAAATATGTGTTGTCACTCATAACATGGTCTTATTACAACCTTAAGTCTTCCGTCCAGCACAAAATTTAGTGTGGTAATAATTTTTTGAGACTCCGACGCATGAAAACTTCTCGTTCTAATACAGCTTGCGAAGGGAATCAACGTGGAAGTGGAAATTTGAAATCACATTCTGTTATTTATTACAAATGCATCCAAATTATAGATGTGAATGCGTGCGTTTATTATGTTTAATCATCAAGTATATTGATGAAGTCAAGCATTAAGGCAAACACATTTTCCCATCATTCTTTTTTCTCAGATAGTGTCCTAGTTGTTTAGAATGGGGAGTCGGGGATGATCCCGCCAATTCATTACGTACAACTCATCAGCATATAGGATCTCAAACTGGAGAAGACACTGGTTTAACGAACCTCTATTCTGTTTTAGTATTTTCTGTACCCATCCTTTATTTTTTTCTTTTATGTACGTCTGCAGGTGTGCGCTGGGGCTGTGACACTTACTGATTCTGTCTTTTGGCTCATAATATATCCATTTCTCACTGACAAAGATTACAGATTACATTTTGTAAGTACAATTTTTTTCAGTTTTGTTGGATTAATCTCTTATCTTTTCTCACATACATGATCCAACCTGAAAGAAATACTCTCATTCTCTATAGTTCAATTTCTGGCGTGATTTTGAACATGGTTCTTTCCATGACCCTCTCAATTGAGTTGACAGTGGAGATCTATAAAAAACAAAATTCTTACAAAAGAAGTTTAACAACATCTTAGGATTTCTATGAGATGGAGAGTATTGTTTATATTGTCTCGTGAATTGCAGCACATGGGAATATTCACAGACATTGTCTCACTTGTATTGCTGCAACAGAGTTTGACAAACAATGAGTTCATTGCGTGGAAGTGTGAACTTGGTACTTGAAAAACTCTCAGTTGGAGATGTCTGCTATTTGATCTTGGTGAATATACAATGAACATCAAGATCACAACAGTTGTAGAATATATTTACTAGGAATAAGACCAATAAATTATAGGCACGATTCGTCAAGATTTCTGCTACTTAACTTTCCTACAGAAAATCTTGGGCCCTTATCTATTAAAAGATCCAATGCTTGTAAAGTAGGGCTCACTTCGATTCCACGCTACATATTGAAATAGTGGAGCAAACTTAGTTCAAACAGTTTACAGGCAAACAAGTAGTTAACTTATTGGAATCAAAAGAAATAAGAATCATGTTTTCTTTTGTATTCTAAAATCTAATGTAGATAGAATCAAAAGCCGCTGATGAAGGTTACATCAAGGTAGAACGTATAATAATCCTCTTATCATTTTGGACATAATAACTCTGATTTTGTTAGCATGTTATTTGTACTCGACACACACTTGTCACTGATGGTACTTAAGAGGTTACACATGTTCATGTTCTTAGGACATATGAAACAACTATGATCTAGACAATACTTTTCTTCATTTTCATTTTTATATGGCTCTGACTATTTTACTATTATACTGCAGCTGGTTGTTTGTATGCACTCTGTCAATGCTGTTTTCCTCCTTGGCGAAACATTTCTAAATCGTCTGGTAAATTGTAGTCTCTTGAGGATGGAATTTCATTTACATTTACAGCAATGTTTGGTACACTATTAGGTCGCACTGGACAGTAGAATCGACGAAATTTTAGCTTCCTTTTCTTCTTTATTACTGTCCAATGCTATCTAACAATGAGTGCCTAAATGACACCTAAAATTATTAATTCCTTGCAGAGATTTCCCTTCTTCCGAATTGCATATTTTGCTTTGTGGACATGTGTATTTGTCATTTTCCAGTGGATCATCCATGCTTGTATCTCAATGTGGTATGCCTTCTTTTTTGTTTTTCTCCCGCAAACTATTGCATCAACGTTGTCAAGTTCACATCATCCAGTTGTTAACACAACGAAAAATCTCTAATTGTTACAGGTGGCCTTATTCCTTTCTAGATTTGTCATCTCCATATGCTCCCATATGGTATGTATCATATTTCTCTTGTTCTTTTTATGAAGTGGTGGCTTTATATTTTTGTGCAACTCCAAACCAATATTGACTCTCTATTTAAGCAAACAAATGATATAAGCTATTCTTTGTTCTTTATATGTATACGTCAAGATATTTTTAAGTGGATATAGATAATTACTTTTGGTTCTTGTTGCTCTTGCATGGTTTGATTTTGCCTCAAAATCTGCTTCAATTTACCTCTAGTTTATATAATATATTCTCTCCATATAGGGGTGTATTCAATTGGGACTTTTGAAGACTTTGACAGACTTTTTTTAAGTGATGACTTATGTGAATTTCATGGATTTTTTAGAGATTTGTATGGAATTAGTGGAAGTCTTTTGTAGACTTTTTATAAACTCTCATTTTAAACCTTGTTAGAGACTTTTGTAGATTTCAAAAGACTTGTGAAGACTTTCATTTGAGATAGAATTTATGTGGATCTAGTACAATATTATGAAATTATCATATACGGGGTTATGATTATCACCATTCCCCATTCTCCTTCATTTTCCCTCCATATAATAAAAAAATATTTTAAAAAGAATAAAAATTTTAGACCTTAATTAAATAAATAATAATAATTATATATAAAAAATAAATCTAATATTCAGCATTATTAAAATATAATATACCTTTAAAAAATAAATAAAAAATAAATATTTAATTTAATTATAAATTAGTCTATAT
>CAIGRR010293216.1:0-10812 GCA_903798365.1 Fraxinus sp. 1973-6204 | reverse complement strand
ATCTAGAGAGAAGTGGGTAATCAAGAAAATCTGAAAATTGACGAAATGGGGCTCTGTTTCAGATCTTTAAGCAAAATTCCAACTCCCATCATTTTGCTATTTTTCTTGCTTCAGCTTCAATACATCGGGTTGTGTATACCTTTTTCTTTATGGATTTTCTTGATTTTGGATATTTTTCTTGTCAACCAATTTAATTGTTTTGAGGATTTTAATTAATTGTCGAGATTTAATCATTTTTAGAGGAAATGGGCTTATTCATATCTTTGAGAGATTTGATGCATACTTTTAGTGGTTTTAGTAGTCTAAGTGAATGTTTGACTTGCAGTATTGTTTGATCTTCTTATCAATTCATGTGTTCCTTGGGATGTGTTTGATTGAACTTAACAACACTAAGCAGCTTGAGTACAATCTACTTTTGGCTAAAGAAAATTGAATTAGCTTATTTTCCTTTTGAGAAAAAATTAACAAAATTAATTCTTGATTGTTCTTATTTCATATTTGAGATTCTCATTGAACAAATTGAATCTGTATGAGCTACATAAGTTTTAATTTGTCATTGGTGTCTAGATTTAATCCGTTGTAAATGTCAGTTACGATCGCTAATTGTCGACGTTGACCGGTCAACGTCCGCCCGGGCTGAACTTCAAAGCTGGGTCCGTCCATGTTGATGCGAACATATCCATTAGTATAAAACATATCTATTTTACATGTAAACCTGTTAATTCCAAGTCTTAGCTGGTGTAACATTGTTTTTGAACTTCCCTAGGTTACATGCATGCAATCAGTGAATCATGTATATACACATGTTTAAAGATATTTAGCCCATGATTGTTGGAAATTAAAAACTTGCTAAAAATTTAAATCAAAGTCAACACTTAATTTTAACTACATATTTCATGTGATCGACAACTTTTCAGTCGCACATTTTATTAACTTTTATTAAAATCTACTAAAATTTTGATTTTTAGCCACAACAAATATGGACTTAATGTAAAATTATTCGTCCCACCCCCGCAACTTTTGAGATGAAGTTAAATGCTTGTTATGGTCACCTCTTCGGAAAAATGACGTGTGTGGTAAAAATTACAAGTGTATATATTGTCAAACTTTTAGTAAAGTGGATTTAAGAAATTTAAATTATCATTCACATGAAGACCTTTTTACTTACTATTGAGCCAATTTAATCCTACAGTTTGTTTGTGTTTGAATTTGGTTGTGATTCGAATTTTTTGTTGAAGTAATTAATGAATTCTAATTAAAGTGTACGCCAAGAAGAATTCAGTTTAGAATGTTATTGGAATCTTATGTCAAGTTAAAATTCTATTTTGAAAGTCAATTGAAAGTTGGAAATTGGTATTGGAGTTGAAGAAGAGTTCGGGATGAAGAAAACAACTTGAAAAGAAAAAAAATTGGCAGAACGCCCGACACCGTAGCGCCGGGCATATGCGTCGCGGCGCTACCTGTACCTATTCCGTTTTTTCGCGTTTCTCTCTCATTTTTTTTGTTTTGGACTCGATTTTTTAGCATCATATTTCATCAATAACTCTATTAGGAGGGTTTGAACGTCACCCACATGCTCTCTATAAATATTAGGTTCTTCCATAAAATTTCATAATGGTAGAAAAGATATTACTAGAACTTTAAGATCAATTGTATATTTCTCCATTATTATTGGTGCAATAAAATCTCCTAATTCCTCTGTCATATTTTCTTGTCTTCTTTTATTCTTTTGCTTGTGATCAAATACTTCATTATTGTGCCATATAATCTCAACATCTCAATTCGATGGTTGATTTCATATCAAGTGGTATCGAGTAATACATTATTTTTGAATTCCCAACAATTGGTATAAGATATTCTAGGCATAACTAACACAATAAGTGGTATCAAGCGATTTCGGTATCTTGTTTATTCCACAACAAGTGGTATCAGAGTCTAGGTTCAGCAAATTCGTAGAGTGCAATGTTTGACTTGTTCTAAGTTTTTTGTTCGTGATGACTTCTATAAAATATGACATTTCGCTTTTGGATCAGAGTACTAGATTTTCGCTATGGTAGGTTAAGATTCGTGCAGTACTCGCACAACAGTGTTTGGATGTTGCGTTGTTGGGAATTGACAAGATGCCCACAACTTTAATCGCGGAGGAGAAATTACAAAAGGATAAGAAGGTAGTTTCTTACATTCATCTTCATCTATCGAATATTATTCTTCAGGACATTTTGAAGGAGGGTTTAGCAACTGCTTTACGGTTGAAATTGGAGTAATTGTGCATGACTAAATGTCTGACAAGCAAGTCGCATCTCAAGCAGCATTTATACTCTCATCGAATGACGAATGAGGATCATTGGAAGATCACTGATTGTATTTAAGGAGATAGTCGATGATTTGAAAACTTTAGAAGTAAAGTATGATGAAGAAGATTTGGCTTTAATCCTATTGTGTTCGTTGTCCGCCTCGTTTTCTTCATTTAAAAACACGATTTTGTAGAATCATGATACTCTCACCATAGAAGAGATGTATGATGCTTTGTTTTCATAAGAAAAGATGAAGCATCTAGTTTCAGAGGTCACAAAGAATGGAATGTTGTTTGTAAACAGGTTAATGTCGTATGACCTCAACTGAAAGTACGAATTCTCAAAAAGAGGATAGATTATGCTCGATTAGTTCTCAACAATAAGGAATTCAAGAAGTCTCCAACGACAAGTCATGTTTATCAATTTCGACCGATGGAACTATGACTCATTGAGGATCATGCAAGGATGGATGCCACTCGGTGGAAAAATTCTCAATACAATTGCTCCAAGAGAAATAACGTGACTAACATTGTTTTCATTGTCTACCATCTCGTTATGTTGTTCTCTTGCCTCTCTTATACATCGTTAGAGAGTTCATTTGGTTTCTGGATATAAATCAACTAGATCAAGACCTTTTGAAAGATACATGCATCGGCACAAACCTAAAACATTGAAAATAGAGAAAAGTTATCGAAAAAAAATAGAATTTTTTTAATGCTAATATCAACTAAAGTAATTATCAAAAAGAGTTAATCTCCAACAACGACTATAAAAATTTGTTGCGAATTTATTCCTTGAGTGAGTAGATCGTAAACAAGTAATATAATAATAATCAAAATTATAGTCCCACGAAGATTGACGATCGATTCTACTTTAATTAAAGCAAAGTTTAATAGAAGACCACAATTAAGATCGAGATTTTGAATTCAATTTTCCTAATTATTAATCAAAGTAAGTTATTTGAATGCCTGTGAAAGCCTTAGGCCATGTTTGAAATCCCCAATTTTCCCTGGAACTTGGAAATCATTTTCCATTTTTCATCTTTAACATTGTTTAATAGGCAAAATTTTCCTTGGAATTGGATTTCCCCCAACCCCCACGTGACCTCCTTTTCTTGGTTTTCATTAAATTAGTTTTTCCACCACTTTGGTGGGAAAATTGTTTTCCACCCTTTCTAGTAATGAAAACAAATTTTATCCCTTTAATGGACATTTTTCATGTAAAACAAAGTCAAACGAACACCAAAAAATCCAAAATTTCACTATTTTTCACGTGGAAAATTATACTAATCAAATACAATTAATTGACAATTCTCAGGAAAACAATTATAGGCAATTCAATTCTCTAGAATTCATTTTCTTTCCACCCAAATTTCATTCTTGCAATCAAACGGGCCCTTAGAGTAAAAATTCAATTGGTAAAGCGTTACGATTACAAATCCACCATTGTTACATTAGTTTAATCTCAATATTAAGGTTTTCTAATTTCAAAAGTCCAAAAACCTTAAAAATTAAGGGTGAGTTTGGTTTGTGTTTCAATTTTAAGTTTTGAGTTCATTTTCAATTTTGAGTTTTAAGGGTTAGTCTTTAGATTTCTAAAAACGCGTTTGTTTTGTCATTTTGAAAAATTATTTTTCAAAACAGAAAATTAAAAATTGTGTTTGGTTTAAAATTTTGAAAAATTATTTTATGACATTTTATTTTATAAAATCTGATTATTCAATAAAAATAGAACAATTTTTTGTTAATCTATTATCAAGTAGTATATAAATTAGTACTGGACAAAACTTCAAAACTGAACTAAACCTAACCGAATCGAGCAATTCTTTTTAAGTTAAATACTCGAACGGATATCTGAATCGAGAACCGACGGGTTTGGTTCGATTTTCGGTTCTAGATCATGAATCGAAGAATTGAATCTCCCTAATTCTTTTTTAATCTTAAATAAGCTAAATTATTTTATTTTTTAAAATAAATTTGCTAACTAATTAATCTAACCCAAACCCAATTTAATTAAATTGACCTAAATTTTACCCAAATATCTTATTCTACCATAGTGCCGGAAAAATCGATTTGGAAGTTCGACTGCTCCTCTCTTCATTATAGTGAGTTCCCTATCTTCCTCTTCACATAAATTTAACAGCCAAATCTATGAAAAACTCAACAAAGAGAGGCGTAAAATATATCACGGGACTGAATTACATTATTTTGTAAGAGTTAAAATTGAACATGTCATTAATTGAAGTAATGTAGTATTGTAGTAAATATTGAAAAAAATAATTATTGTACGAAACTTGAGAATTGAATCGAATCGAAATGAACAGAATCGAATGAAATCGAACCCGAACAGTTTCATAATTAAATTTGGAGTCAACGGTTTCACTTATTGAACACCCGAAAATTCGGGTTCGGTTCGACGGCCCATGTCCACCCTAATATACATTCTGAAATTGGTGAATTTTATTATATTTTTTCTCACTATAAAAATAATATAAAACAAATATATTCCTAGTTCAAAATATAGTAAATAAAAATAAAACCAATGACATGAATGGAGATTATTTTTATCTATGCTCATCTAAATAATTTTTAAAATTTTTAAGAGCTTAAACTATTTTTATTTTTTTTAGAAATTTTTATAATTTTGTTTTTTGAGAATCTTTATTTTTTACTTTATAATTATTTATTTTTTAGAATTTTAGATTTTATTTTTCAATTTTTTTAGATTTATCAATTTTATTTGTTGAAATATTTTTATTTTAAAATCTATTTAAATAAATTTTTATTTAAAAGTTCGTTTCTCATATTTGAGTGTTTTCAAGATTTTCACTGAAAACACCCAAAATGTCAAAAATGTGTTTTCAGAAATAGGTCAAATACGTTTTCAGTATTTTTCAAAATTGAAAATTGAAAACAACTAGAAAGTAGTAAATCAAACGCACCCCTAGTTTCCAAAACGAACAAGTGACTAGCATGAAGTAGCGGCCGGTGCTAGGCACCATAGGGATGGCAAGGGGTGGGTATGAGACGGGTCGGCCATTTTCACCCCCGTCACATCGGATATTTTTGTTATATTACCCCATCCCCATACTTGGTTAAAGCGGGATGGGCGGGATCGGGGCGGGACGGGGTGGGGCAAGTACCCTACCCCATTTATCTCCCAATTTATTTTTTTCTTTTTCTTTTTTATTTATTTTATTTTTTGCTTTTATTTTTTTTATGTCTTTAGTTAGTAAATATTATTATATTTTTACTAATTTGTTAAAANGTGGGGCAAGTACCCTACCCCATTTATCTCCCAATTTATTTTTTTCTTTTTCTTTTTTATTTATTTTATTTTTTGCTTTTATTTTTTTTATGTCTTTAGTTAGTAAATATTATTATATTTTTACTAATTTGTTAAAAATAACTTATGTTCTCTTTAAAAATGATGATAAATTTATTAGTTTTGTTCGATAAAAAACTTAAATGTAAAATTAACTTTAAACGGGGTGGGGACTATGTTCCCCATTCCCGCCCCGTACCCACTTCGGGGTAATGACCCTCGCCTCGTCCCAGCCCCGTTTACCTGGTTAGGCGGGTAATCCCCACCCCATTCGGAGCGGGGCCCTACGGGTATCGAGATGAACCGGTTTTTTTGTCATCCATAAGGTACGACTAAATCAAAAATATTGAGGCCGAATTGTCAGATTTGCCCTCCTGTCGCCATGTGCCATATATTTATAACATAGGTCCTTGAAGTTCTACACATTTTCATTTCAATCCTTTAACTTTCCAAGTCATCCATTTAGGTTCTCCAACTTCTCACCATGTCCAAAGTGGTCCCTAAAATATTGAATTCTTGTTTTGGTCCTCCAACTACTAATTTATTCAATTTTAATCCTTCAAGTTTCCAAATATCCAAGTCAGCCCTTTTTCTTGGCTCAGTGATGTTGGTGCTAACGGTTATCCTGGAATATGTAGGAAACATATATTTTGGCAGATGCATGGTTGAAGATCTATTGCAAGTGAAGTTCTAAAAAAATTGTCAATACAAGATTAATATAATCAAAGTTAACCATTATATAATTTTTAAAATGAAAACTTAGAAAGATAAATGAATAGTTAAACTAAAATACTCACAATGTTTGTAGCGATCTTTCTAAGCACGCATATTGCAAGTTATAATTAGCATTTGTTTTTGCAGACGATGCGTGCACACACAAATATATGAGGTAAACTTCATTTTATTAATAAAAATGTACTTAGGAGTGTATGTGTAACAAATGTATATAATAGATTTTTGAAATGTGGAAATGTATAGTTTCGATATTTCCAAATTACATGAAAATGTGTTTTGTTACCTTACGATATATCACAGCTAGCGATTGCAAAATAGTTTTAAATTTTTCTTGTGATGGCACTGATGTTAACTTTTTAGTCAGCTTATGACATATGTTACGCCTCGTCAATGAGGCTCCAATCAGAGCCACGTTGAAGAAACCTATTGCAAAAATATATGAGCATGGGCGCCTCGTGGCTTTTATGACACAACAATTTTGGCCAATAGGACGGATCATAACTCATATGACGAAACCAAAGCCATTAGTTGCAACCGAGTCGCTTCAGCTGAGGCATACCACTCTAGAAGCACCTCAAGAGAGGATCTTCGTGAAAGATCTTATTGCAAGTGGATGATTTGATATGTCACTGAAAATGTCACCCCACTTAATCAATTGCTCATGTCAAGTCTTACATCGTCGTCACACTCATTGCAACTAGCCTAGGAATGATTGATTGATGCTTATGAAAGAAAGTCCAGCCTCGTGGATGAAGCCACGTGTACCCTCATCCAATAGTTCACCTATATCGTCTTTTATTATAAAAGCTCACACATAGTTCCATTCAAAGGTAATGCAAGTCAACATTTGCGCACTATACTCCTACTTTACTCTCATGTTCTATTCTCTACAGTACCCCAGTTCCGACCTCCTTTTTACTTTGATAAATTGGTCCAAGGTCTGCCCCATATCCAATTATATATTCGACCCTATTAACTTGACTGTCGGAGTACCTACGGCCACCCCTACTGTTGGAATTTGGTCGTATGCCTTAATGATTTGTCCAAGTGTGCAGGAATACAACTTACGTGGACACTAGAGAAATAAGGTCAATAAATTGATGATGTCTATGGGAAATCTCTTACTATAACCATGAAACTCCAGCTGAAAAATGCTACCTGAAAAACTTAGAGGTCCCTCAATGAAAAAGGTGATGTTCTTGAAGAAAACAAATGGGAGCCCCTAGGAGGGAAGGAAGATTCTCAAAGGATAATTACTTGAAGTGTTCCATTTGTATCATGTGTCCTAAATCCGCTTTTGACGAAGCCTTTTTGAAGAAAGAAGATTTCCATTCATCATGAATTCGAAAGGCAAAGATGTTCCCCTTCAGGAAAGGGCCGCTAGGAGGACGTTGCACCGTTACTAACCCCACCACCATCATAGGCAAGGTGGATCGAGAGTTGCAGCTCAATTTATTAGGGAAGTTGTAGCCATGGCTACAAACATGAGAAATATTACTCAACAAAATGCAGCAATGCAAGAACTTCTGAGGCACATGCAAAATCAAGCTGGCTATCAGATGCCCCTACCCACACCCTAAGAGGACCATTTCCCTCAAGAAGATGATGAAGTGAAAAGTCAGCAAGTTTTCTCCTATCGCTACGTGAGGAATGGAAGTCGCATGGAAAGAGAAGTGGTCGTGGATACTTCAATGAACCATGTCACTGACCAATACATGGAGACTGAGTTCAATTTTCTTCTTGAATATGAACAAGGGCATTAATGATCCGCCAATGTATTTGATCGGATCAGCCCTTCACAAAGGCCTAGGAATATGCCATTTCAACAGCTTCCAGAGCTTATAAATAGGTATCAGGTACTGCTTGCGTATAGACCTTAGAAACACATGCAGGCTCAAAGTTAAGCTCTACCACATAGAAATAGGCGGGAAAGAAGGGATGAACAAAACCGAATAAACCAAGCAAGCCCATTCCAACCGTTCCCTCGCTACCAAGTAGATGATGATGAAGATTCTGACGAACCCTAAAGATCATGTGACTTGCATATCTCCCAGTCCTTAAGAGGTGCTCCGATACCTAACCACCTTGTACCCCAAAGAAGGCTAAATATGAGGAAAAGGGTGACATGGCGAAGCACCTTAAAAACTACACGACCTACATAAGGTATAGTAGAATACTAGCTAGAAGTATTAGAAGATGGCTAGAACTCAAAAAGGTATTTCTAAAGCGATGTGTAGTTAGCAAAGAAGGGAGGCCCCCATCCAACTTCTCCATGATATGAGGCTACAACTTCATGAGACGCTGAAAGCTTTTTAGGATGCTTCATAAATGAGATGATCTACTGCGTACATGTTACAGATGGGGAGGCACTATATGCCTTGAGAAGAGGCCTCAATATGAATGTTCTCTTCTGGAGAGATGTGTAGAATGTCAATCCAACTACCTTTGACCAACTGCTAGAAATGATTTGTCGTGGATCATCAATGAGGAATTGATTGACCAGCAAAATAAGGCCGCCTCGGACTCCCAACCATACAAAGGCAAAGAGGAAGAAGTCTCACTTCTCACTTGGTAGATCATCAATGCAACAAATTTGGGCATGCTGTGGCCTAGACATCTAGCCAAGCCCATAATTTTGCCACACTAAATACGGTACCAACCTTCGTATACGAGAATATCTCGCCACCATACCAAGGTAGTCACTTCTTGCCAGGGATAAAAACTGAGGAATGGGACGTATAAGTGATCATAGGGTTGGGCCTTATTGCTCATATCACCAAAGTTCTCAACATAATGCTAGGGATTGCCTCTTATTACCGTATCGCCCCAAAAACAATCACTCTCAAAGATAGGATTCACCTTCGTGCAAACTTATGCAGGATGAGGCTAGGCAGCTCCTAGGGATGCATCTTCCAATCCAGGGAAGAAAAAGGTAGAGGCCATGGGACGAACAGAGGCAGGGGATAGGACCCCAACAAAAATGAATGCCAATCCTATACATGAACTAGACACCATCTTTGACGGCCCATATGTAAGAGGTAAGACAAGAAATTCCCAAAGGAATTATGAGAGAGAGGTAAAAGACCCTCTAATGATGAACCTCATTATCAACAACCACCCCGAAGAATCCAAGGACATTCCTATATTTCCCTTACTACGATGCCTTGGTGTAAAGGCCGTGATAGGTCGTAATGGATTGAAACGAATGTTGGTAGACAAAGAGAGTTCAGTTAACATCTTATAAAATGGTTGTAGATCATAAACTCACCTAATTGACATCGTCTCTATATGAATTCAAAGGCGATAGTGTCATCCTCAGGGCTAAGATAAATTTGGTCATGGAGATGGGCACACTACCTCTAATGGCTCGCCAATTTATAGAGTTCCTAGTCGTTGATAGCCGGTCTGCCTATCATGGAGTACTGGGAATGCCTGCTTTAAAAGAATTTTGGGTTATTACATCCATCCATCATTTATGCATGAAGTTTCACACTGAACACGGCATAACCACCTTGAGAGGTAATCAAATGGGGGCCAGGGAGTATAAAACTCTACAGAAAATCGAACCTCGTTATTTAAATATGGTCTTATCTGACACTAAATGTTTGACGCTCTTGAAGAAGAAATCATTCCTGAACAAGGAGAGAATGTTGACATATGAGAAGTCCCTGAAGGAAGGACAACCCATGGAGAAAGGGTAATGATGATAGATCCCCCTGCAGAAGGGAAAGCCCTTGAAGAAAAGACATCATTAGACATATGAGAGATCCCTAAACAAGGGATGACCCTTGGAGTCCTTTGTTTAGGGATGCTATATGATGAGTTAGACCCCAAGATTTTGGGATCCGATTATCAAACAACCCAGATCAAAGCACTGGAAACTTCCAAGTAGATCTATATGATCCCTACAAGGTATTTCAAGTGGGAAAAAATGATAAGCTCAAATACTTCATTTCAGGAAAAAAAAATAGATGTATTCGCTTGAAGGCATGAGGATATGGTGGGCATCGACCCTAAGGTTAGTTGTCATCATCTCAAAATTGATCGTAAATCGCCCCGCATAGATATAAGATGAGAGACTTCAATCTAGAAATAAACGAGGTATTGAAGGAAGATGTGACAAAGCTTATAGCCAATAGTTTCATTATAGAGGCCATTTACCATAAGTGGATTTCCAATCCTATGCTAATAAAGAGCATAGTGGCAAATGGAGAGTATGTATCCAACCTCAATAAGGCTTGCCTAAAGGAGAATTTCTCATTGCATCAACAGGTAGACTCCACTACAAGTCACGAACTACTAAGTTTCATGGATGCTCATTTGGGTGATTACTCCCAAAGAATAATCCAGTAGTTGTAGTATAGATTTCGGGTGTCATATCTACAGGGAGATGGATGAATGAATCGAGGAGTTCAATAATTTAGGGTTCTCGTGAATTGATCGAAAAGAATTTGTTTAT
>CAIGRR010293183.1:0-16702 GCA_903798365.1 Fraxinus sp. 1973-6204 | reverse complement strand
CTGAAACAAATCAAGAATTAGAAAAAGATAAAAAAGCCATCTCTCACTGTAAAACAGTGCCCACAACCAGTGGTTTCTCCTTTTCCCCTCCCCACTCACTCACACTTTCCCTTTCCCAATACTTTTTTCTTCATCTCAATCCCTTCCTTTTCATTTTCTACCAAATAGTTTCTCCTTGTCCCTTATTTTTTTTTATTCGTTATAATTTCACCTCCATCACTCAACTTCAATCTTTCGGAAAACCATAAATTCTTTGCTTACGGCGTAGTTTATTCTTTTCCCGCTCAGGCCCAGTTTATGATTTGTAATGTTTGTATCTATGTGAAGTGGGTTTCGAGAATTTTTTTAAGGGTTTGATTTGTCTGAGAAAAAATGGGGACTGAATTGGAAGATGTGGTAGAGTATTCGTTTGCGATGGAATACCACGGACCGCCAATAACCCGGAACCTACCGCTGGCCGTGCCCATCAATGTGGATCGGATTCCGGTGGCGGCCGTGGTTTCGCCGGTGACGTTACCGGATAAGTTGTCGCTGCCTATTGTACACCCATTATCAGCCACTGAGATAAGTAAGAAATTCTCGAAGGAGTGTAAGTTGGGTTCCTCGTCTGAATTATTGACTGTTTCTCCGACTTCCGTGATATCCTTTGAGCAGGGAAAAGATGGGGTTGGTGAGGGTTCTTTTAGTAAAGAATCAGGTTTAGGGTCTGAAACTTCTGTTTCTCCAAGCTCAGTGAATAATGCATTCGAGGAAAGAGATCCTAGTAATGGTCCCAGTAGCAATAGTAATTGTGTTATATCGGGCGAGTTAAGTAGTGATTTAGAGAGTTCTAATCATGATTATGAGGCTAATGGAGGGAACGAGTTGGGATTTTCATCCGTCACTCATGACCATTCGCTCGAGATGATAGGCGGTGTTGAGAGTTCTGGTGCATTAGGGTTTTCAGATTGCTCTGAGAAGTCGATGGAAATGTCAGGAAGCTTGCAGAAGTGTGTTTCGAGTGATTGCAAAGAGAGGCTAAATTTTAATGAGTCGAACCAGCAGGATTGGGACTCTAATGAGTCAGTAATGAGTATGGACTACCCATCTTCTCGGATTTCTTCCTGTAAGTTTGGTGATGGGAAAAATGAATCTGGTCGTGATGTTAGGCGAGTCTCATTGGTGAGATTTTGTGATATTGAGTCAGATGATGATGATACGGACAAGGAGTTTAGTCGTGCCAAACCTGTGGTAGTTATAGCAAAGAGAGAACCTGCAGTGAAGGTGAGGAAAGGGGCATGTTATCGGTGTTTGAAAGGAAGTAGGTTTACGGAAAAGGAGGTATGTATCGTTTGTGATGCAAAGTATTGTAGTAATTGTGTACTCAGAGCAATGGGATCTATGCCGGAGGGAAGAAAGTGTATCACATGCCTTGGATTCCCCATTGACGAGTCTAAGCGTGGCAATTTGGGGAAATGCTCTAGGTTGCTCAAACGACTGCTTAATGATTTGGAAATTCAGCAGATTATGAAAGCTGAGAAATTGTGTGAAGTAAATCAATTGCCACCGGAGTACGTTTGTGTTAATGGTAGGCCTCTTTATCACGAGGAGCTGGTTATGTTGCAAAGCTGCCCAAATCCACCAAAGAAGCTGAAACCGGGAAATTATTGGTATGACAAAGTATCAGGTCTTTGGGGAAAGGTGAATTTTATAGTTTTAATACATTATTCTAGTATTGTTGCTCCTAATGTTTGCTGTCATTACTCAAGTTAACAAATCTGCTCATCTTAACAGGAAGGAAATAAGCCTTCACAAATAATTAGTCCCCATCTAAATGTTGGGGGTCCCATCAAGGCAGATGCTAGCAATGGTAACACTCAAGTTTACATAAATGGTCGTGAGATTACTAAAGTGGAGCTGCGTATGTTAAAGGTTGGCATCTGCACTCGTGTAAGAAATAACTTCAGATCTTTCTCGTAGTTGTTAACTTATAGTTCTTGATATTGCAGTTGGCGGGAGTTCAATGTGCTGGTAATCCACATTTTTGGGTGAATGAAGATGGTTCATACCAAGAGGAGGGACAGAAAAATACGAAAGGTTATATCTGGGGAAAGGTGGGATATCTGTTGAGACCATGAATGATGCTTCTTCACCGCCACCAAAAAAAATAGAATATAAAACATATAAATAGATAAATAAAAGGCTTACTCTTCCTCTCTCTTTACCTGCCATACTCCTCTCACTATTTATGTTACTTTTCAGGCTGGAACAAAGCTTCTTTGTGCTGTACTCTCCCTTCCAGCTCCTTCCAAATCCTCTTCTACTTGTGGAGAGCAACTGAATAATGTGGTCAGTCGATCATTTCCTGACTACTTTGAGCATAGAGCAATTCAGAAACTTCTTTTGATTGGTAATGGTGGATCTGGGACGAGTACCATATTTAAACAGGTACTTCCTGAAAATCAGAAATTTTCTATCTTGATATTTTGGCCTATTTTAATCCCTTTGTCTATTCTCAGATGGTTGGAATACATCATGGGAAAGATGGTCTTATGACCCTCAAAATATATCGGTGTTCAAATAATAATAATTTTTGCTCTTATTGTGTTCTCATGCTATTTGGCATCCATATTATTGATGCAATAAGCCATTTATCCTCTTAACTGCTTTAACATGCTCCTTAATCCAAAAAATCGATATTTTGATATTAAATTAATTGGATAGCTCTAAAATGGGTCTCTATTAGGGATAAGAAGACATCCACAATCTGGATATTTTAATTTGGCCATCCAAATCATGATTTGATTTTAATAAGGACAAATGTTGAAATGGTAAAGTAAAACATAACAAGAAAAGAACTTTTACATAAAGATGGGCATAATTCTTTTATCGTTAATACTTTAATTACCGAAATTTTCCAATTTTTCCAATACTTTGTCTAAACAAGCCTGCCCCTAATGTACCATTTCTGGCAAATCACAAGTTCAGTTAACATTGTGTAAAACACACCTGTTTGATATTATTTATGGCTGCAAACTCTCGAGTATAATTGTAGAGTTGGCACTTTCTTAAAGAAATGATTATGTCTGGTATCTTGAACATAAATATCATTATTTTGAAAAAAAAATGGTTAAAGAGGAAGAAGAAGTTGAAAATATTAAAATTTCCCGTCATTTATGGCAAAATATATAATGTCTTCATTACTTTCTTGTTACACATGTTTCCTTTAGGTATGCACTACTCAGTGCTCAGTCACTCAGGACTTGCACTTTCTATACTATCTCAACTACTAGCCAGTTGCATGCCCATACAATTTCAGTTCACTCGTTTACTATTTCCCAAATTTGGTTGCACACAGCCATTGTGGTTCTCTGCTACAAAAAATATATATCAGAACCATTTTAATTTATAATATTTCACTTTATCATCATAGTATTGTCCAAACACAAGTACACTAGTGCATTTGTAGTATCTGTGTCAATGTCAACATGATTGCTTGTCTGCTAGCACAAGTTAGGAGTTGATAGCTTTGAAGTACCTGCTTTTCTCTATTAAGTATCAGTATATCTAATTCTTTTTCTCGAACGAGTTCTTTTATGAAGCAGTTTTTTGCATCAATCGTGCATGCTTGAAATGTTTGTTTTGTGTGATTCTTCTTCTTTTTTTGTTTTCAACAATACCTTGTCAAATTGGCTGGTTATATGATTAAATATTGTTGTATTAGGCCAAAATTCTTTACAAAGACATAGCTTTCTCAGAGGATGAGCGTGACCACATCAAATTGTTGATCCAGACCAATGTGTACAGTTACATTGGAATACTTCTTGAAGGCCGTGAGCATTTTGAAGAAGAAAGTTTGAATAACTCGAGGAAAAATGGTTCTGATGATGATACTGAACTTTCTGGTATGTGTTAACCATATAATGGCCTGTTTCTTTACCCTTCAAAGCATAAAAAAACCCATTTAGCTGCTAGCTGGGAAGCAAATTTGTTATCCACTGCACTCTGTCTAGCTGTTGAGTTCTCTTGTTTGTTCTTCAATTTTTACTTTTCTTATTGAGTTGGTAATTTAGAAGTACGAATATGCAATGTGAAGTTGGGTATTTTGGCTACTAACAGGTTGTGGCGATGACAATGATGAAAAAACTCTGTATTCCATTTGTCCAAGGTTGAAATCATTCTCCGATTGGCTTCTGAAAATTATGGCTTCAGGAACATTGGAAGTGATTTTCCCAGCTGCTACTCGTGAATATGCACCTTTGGTTGAGGAGTTGTGTAGCAATTCAGCCTTCAGAGCAACTTACAATCGGAGAAATGAATTGAAAACTCTACCCAGTATTGCTAGTTATTTCCTTGAGCGAGTAAGATCATAACTTATTTCACTTGCATGCTTGATTGATTAGTATGAATTCACTAGACATATTTTGGTGATGCTTACTAAAATGTTGTAAATCAATTCAAGCAAACCTTCACATTTGGCTTCTTTGATTTCTGGATAGTCTATTTGGGTGCTCCTCAATTACATTTGTGATCATTTATCTTGTCTAATGTATAATCGAGATGACAAGAGTGGTTTACATTGACCTTGTAGGCTTAATTGTATCTTTGTTTTGGTACTTATAAGGGCAAATGTTCCAATAAAATAGAGAACTATCATAAGAAAGGATTGCTTTTGGTATTGGTAGTTTGTAGGAATGTGGAGCCTTTTAAATTGTAGTGTGTTTCAACATAACCTTCAGATATACATATGTTCTCAATTCTCAGGCAGGAATGAGCAGAAGCATACATTCTTAAGGCTAGCTTCTTTGGCTAGAGAAAGTGTAGATTAGGTTCATTGACAACATTCATTAGCACTTTGATGAACTGAAACCAAGTTTCCATGTAAAACTGTATTGATTGGTTTAGATTTGAGAGCTCAGTCACTTATAGTAGTGCAATCTGCGTTTTCTCTTCTTCAGGCTGTTGATATATTGAAACCAGATTATATGCCATCAGATTTGGATATCCTATATGCTGAAGGTGTTACTTCATCCAATGGGCTTTCATGTGTGGACTTTTCATTTCCGGAGCCAGCACATGATGATGACGTTGACAGTGAGGATCCGCATGATTCTCTGCTCAGGTATGTCTAATAATTGATATATGCATGTTGACAAGAAAGATCTGTTACACTTGAGCTTTTTGTATTGTAACTTCCCTAATCAACTTCAATCATATAAAATTTGGTTCTGCAGTTTTTCTCATTTTGAAAATTTCAACGTGGCTTCGGTTTTTGCAGATTATAGACTTTAAACTGAAGTTGTCAAGTATAACAAATAGGAACTTGCTACTTGTTTAGTTCATTCTTATGCGCTATAAAACTTAACACTACACCTATATGTACATGTTACTGTGTTATTGAACAACCATATAAATTATATACATAGCTTCAAAATACATTATTTCATTACTCATTTTCAACCAAACATTCTTCAATAAAATAATATTTTCTATCACATCAATTACTTTTTCTTACTTTTTAACCACATTTCCCATCATATCACTATTTAAAATACATTATTTCCTCAATGATATCCATCACACACCCATAATAAATAAATGAAGAAAAAATGAAGGAATATGGAGCAGAGAGTGGAAGAGTCTAGTGGTTAAACAGATGAATATAGATTGTAGTTCATCCTTTTGAACTTCGATGGTAGTTCTGACTTTTTTTTTTTTTAATCCATTTTTCCAAACATATGGATTCAGTGATTGCCCAATCGCCTGGATATTTGGCTGGGCAGTAGACTAGGAAGTTACCTGGTCCCGCCACCCACCTACTCTAATTATCTACCATGCTTCCAGCCTTATTTTCATTCAAAAACAGTTGGTGTCTGGTCACCACATGTGCTTAGTAGATACAAATAAAAACATTGAACCTCGAGTAGTAGGAAATGAGCAGGAAATCACTTTGTCCTAAAAATTTGGTCTCCAATAAAGAGCTGGATAAGATAGAAGAAATTATCACGTGTATACTATGCTCCCTCCCTAACACTCATTGAAATGGGGAAAATAGTCGTGTGCATAGACAACCTTTTTTCTAACATCTTTCCAAGATAATAGCTTATAAAGCAAAACTATTCTGACAGTGAAAAATGCCTTTCCGTATAAAGTTCTACCTTCAACCCTATGTTAGGCATGCAATAGAAGTTGGTGGAAGGAAAATTGTTTAGAGTGAAATGGAAGAAAGTAATGTTCTCTCATTTGACTGGAAAAGAACTTAAAAGAGGAATTGAACACCAGGTGGAAAAGTGAGTTTTGTTGTTTTATTCGACTACAGAAGGTGAATGACAAGCTAAATGTTAAATGTGTCTCTACCATAATTTGTGTATCTACCCTATTATGGCTCATGGTTGATATTATTTTCATGTCATATCCAGTGGATAATATGATTAATTTCCCATGTTGCAAACCATTGCCTAGCCTAGGTATAGTAGAAATTTTTTCACAATTCAACAGATAATCAACACTTCTACGTGACTTGGCCTGCCTTTTGTGAACATGCTAGAAGGTTTGGTCTTTGACTACTGGCGACTCAATTTGACAATTAAGTCACCCATTTTGGCAGTTTTCATGTGGGTCTCGTAAGTGAGGTTTCTAAGCTTTTCTTTCTCTATTTATTTTTACCTGAAGATTGGGTGCCAAGTGAGGTTCTCAAAATGTCAATAGATTGTTGCTTTAAAGGCATAAACATTCATGAATGTTTTGCTAAATTGTGAGATTCAATTGTTGGTCCACTTAATTTGGTTTAGTTGTATTCGATTTTTCCATATCAAAACTCTATTTGCACACTAACATCATGTAATGGCACCTCAACCCTAATCACTTCATCCTCCCTGCCCCCAACAAACTGAAGAGCACCTCCGCATAGCATAGCCTGCAATATCACTCTTCATAGTCATCATGGGCACCCTCTGTATGGCAACACAAGGATCATAGTCCAAGTTGTATTTGCCTTGACATCATATTTCATTCTAGAGAAATGTAGTACAAAAACCAAAATGATCATTATCATCTACTGAACAGTTACATCGTATAAAACATGAGATTCGCACACATCTTCAGTAACTTATATATTGTGGTTGAATAGAATTTATAAAAGAATGCATCATATTAAGATCTGCCCATGGATGTTCATTGGGAAGCTTAAGATGCCAAATTGAATCGATTTTTAGATTTGTATTCCTCGCTCTACACCATGTGAATTAAGCATAAATCACCGAAATCTATGGTGTAGACTTTTGACTACTGTCTTGTTTGTCTGTTTTTATCGATTTGAAGATTTTATGCCTGGTTCTTTATCATTTTCCGACAATATCTTCTGGTTTCCAGATTTCAGTTGATTAGATTGCAGACTAAAGGTTTCGCAGAAAACTGCAAGTGGCTTGAGATGTTTGAGGATGTTCGACTTGTTATCTTCTGTGTCTCCCTAAGTGACTATAACCAGTATGTTATTGATGGTGAAGGGATCTCCGTCAACAAGATGGTGTTAAGTAAAAAGCTTTTTGAGAGTGTTGTTACTCATCCAACTTTTGATCAGATAGACTTCCTTTTAGTACTAAATAAATTTGACTTATTCGAGGAAATGGTAGAACAGGTTCCTCTAAGTCAGTGTGATTGGTTTGATGATTTTCATCCCGTGATAAGTTGTAATCGTTCCAACAGCAACAGAAACAACATAAACAATAACCCATCTCTAGGACAGTTGGCATTCCATTATATTGCTGTTAAGTTCAAGAGGCTGTACTCAGATTTAACTGGTCGAAAGTTGTATGTATCACTAGTGAAGGGGCTGGAGCCAAATAGTGTTGATGCTGCACTAAAGTATTCAAGGGAGATTCTGAATTGGGATGAAGAGAGAAACAACTTCAACTCAAGTGAGTATTCGGGCTATAGCATGGATACAAATTCCTTCTCTCATTGAAGTCAAGTAAAGAAGTTTATCCCCACCGTACATAAACGCGTGAATGAGCAAACATATTTATAGGAACAATTTGGAGTATATTCTTTGTATGTTTTCGTTTGTAATGTGAGTTTGGGCTGCTGTATTGGAAATTGGCAAGTGATTGAAAATTAGTGCCACAATCTTCAGAAAGACTTGTGCTGTGTTTTTCTCTTGGAATTTCATGTTGTAGGCTAATTCTTGTTATGAAATAGTTTATTCAGTATAGTTGTAAAATTCTGGTAATGAAAAGAAAATTATAGTTCTATGTAACTTGTGTAGCTTTCCACTTGTGGATTCAACAAATCAGGCAGTTGTAATTTGTTTACCCTGTTTTTATTTTCAATTCCTCGGGCTGGACACTGTCTTGTTCCGTTTAGCATCTCAAATGTGTCCGTCTATTCTACTTGGTTACCATGTATAAGGTCCTAGCATCGTTCTCCACTTCTCTTTTTCAATTGCTTCAAGTCTGTCTTTGCTATTATTCTTTTTCTCGAAATAATTTCTTATATGCCTTCCCTTGACAGGGTTATTGAAAAAATGCCGTGATCTAATTTTTGTTTAAAATGGTATTTTTTGAGTTTGCATGAAATGTTTTACCAATTCTTATAGCATGTTTGGTACGTAGTAATGTACTATGGCTCATGTGCTTGGTCGAGCACTGGATGTGCCAGGTAAACCTTTCCAGGTTTATAACCAAGGCATGATTTGACTACATTCAAGAAAATTTACTCGACTATTCAGTCTTGAGTACCAAATGTGCCAATTATGTTTCGACAATTATGATTGGGTAACAAATCCTCTGGCACAAATATAGAATATTTAATTTTAACATCTTCAGAATGAAGGATTAGGAATCAAGGAATGCGCAAAGGGCAAAGGTAATATTTTACAATAAAAAAAAAAAAAAAAAGAAAGAAAGAGAACTTCACCTCCTTTCCTCGTTTTAGGAGGTCGTAAAAAGAGAGTAAAATGAGAATAGAAGTGATTGCTTTTCATTTTTCAGGAAACCCAATTTTCCAGGAAAAGAGAGGAAACAGAACTTTTGAAGAAAGAAAACATATTTCTAAGAAAAAACTCGACAATATTTACCCCTTTCTCCTAGCTCCCCTTTACTCGCTTAAGAACCTCTAGGAGCAAACGAAATGAAAACACAAAATCAGTCAGCTACAAAACTATATCGTGCCTGTTCCATTGTGCTCAAAAGAATGTTTTTACATGCCCAACCCAATCTTGACATCTGTTCATTCAGATTGACGAGATTAACTTGCGCAGATTGCTTGCTTTCTTCCTTCAAATTAAGCCATTGCCTGATATTTGACCCCCAGAAATCACATCCTTCAAAATCATTCTCCCAACTGATCCTGTTTAGTAGGAGACCCTTGCGGATGTAGCATGCCTACGCATTTCATGATTACAAATCAACAATCGACAGACATGGACAAAGTAAGACAGGCTCCAACAGCCATCCCAAAACAACGCTACTTATAATAGTCAGATTAGTCGAACAAAATTTGGTTTCTACTTTCATGAAAAAGAAACATTACGAAAGGAAGGATCTTTCACCTGCAATAAACCCATGATAACGTCTGAAGTGCCAGCACCTTCCCGTAGACAAAGAAGAACGCCATGCTGCAATTTTGCCAACATTATTGATTATGAGAAGGGCAGATTAACAAGAAATACTTGTAACGGGAGCATGTTTGGCTAAGGTTAAAAATAAATGAGTTACATTTCCAATATTGATCGATAAAAAGAATATTTATTTCAATATTTACTTTTTTACTTATAAATTTATTAAGTTCAACCAAATATGCTCTAATTCTCAATAAATTTAGCAACAGAACATATTAAATAACAGTGCGAGTTCCTTGAATGAACTCACATCCCCTATTTCGTTGAATCCTTTAGTAACGCTCTCCATGCATATGAAGTAGAAATCCTTATCATTTAAAGATCGCATCGTCATCATTGATAGCTTCGGTATATGCCTCTTGGGATTTAAGCAACCAATTCTTATGGGCAGTAGCTCCTTGCCTAATGCAAATCTTACTTAGAAGCTATATCTGATATGAAGACAGCAAAAGAAAATGAACTAAATATATGTATGGCTACGTACAAAGAGAAACCTCACCTTTGCTCCAGAAGAGATCAATGCCTTCCTCTTTACTCACTTCAGCTGGAGAAGGAACATATCCCAGATTAATCCAGGTGTTCATTATTATCTCAAGCCTATCCTGGAGAAGAATGTAGGAAAAAGATGCTTAAATGCAATATGTAGCAGATAAGGTTGAATCTGGCGTTGCCAAGGTATTGAAAATATAGTGAACCAAAACACGAAAGTAGCAAGTAAAAACAAATTTGTAGGAGACATCGTAAATAAATAAAGCGGTTTAAGCTATTATATGGGGTGATTTAACATGATATCAGAGCAGGTAGAAGTCTTGAGTTCAAGTTTCAAAATCAACCAACCATGAAATTTGTGCACGTGGCATTTCTTTGATGGGTAAAGTAAATTTAGCCTGCTCATGAAGGGATGATACGAGTACTAAATTTAAATAAATAACCATGTTCCCTCTAATAACTTGTTGAACCAATTCATCTAAAAGCTCAAGTTGTTAAAGAGGCGACAAACCTATTTATTTAAATTGTCTTCCTCACCCCTTCACATGCACTCGTGCAGGCTGGAATCATTATTTATTGAAGGCCAGCCTTGTGCAAAATTGTTTTAAATGGGCAGCAGCTAGACTTGAACCAATTCTTTTGCCATATCCATGTTAAACCACTTTATCTAAAAACTTAAGCTGTTATAGAGATATGATATGTTTATTTTAATTTAGTCTTCAAGACAATTGAAATCAAAATATTGTTCTGATGAACATAGTAGTTACTTGAGCAGAACATGTGAATGTTGGGTAAATACAGTGAATTAAAAATTTAATAATGACGTTTTTTCTGGATTATTACTTAGAAGCTACTACTTAATGGAAAATGACAAGCATACAAGATTTAAAAGATGGGGGGAATATTCATGTAATATGAGATATGCACAAGATAGATGTATGAATTTCAAGAGTAAAGCACTTGTGTCAACATATGAAAGAAAAAAAACAAGACCTTGAGTTGTCATATGTAACAACATATAGATACAGTATCAACTGATTTATTGCCACAGTTAGAACTGACCTTAGTTAATGTTTGCAGATGTACATATTTAAGCCCTTGATAAATGCCAAAAAGATCAATAGCTGAAAAGATTGGGTACACGACAAATGGTAGACCTGCTTGCAATCTTTCCAATCAAGAAGTGAGAAAATATAAAGCAAATCTTGTCATTTGTCATCAGCATAAAAAATCCTACTTGCACATGAATATATTCTAATCAACTATTATAAGTAAACTGATTTCTGTCATCAATCTCAGAAGAAATTTACATATGTTAGCAAATATTACATTTTCATGTTAGAAAATGAAATCTCAACACGTGGAGTTAAAAGTGTAAATACTCAAGATGCATCATATTTGCCTGAATTCATTATAAGAAGTCAAGGGCAAGAACCTCTGATTGTTTTTGAACAAAATGTTCAAGATTGCAGCAAGCATAAGGCCAAGATTATCGAAGCACACTGTTTGGATCTGAAACCCAACCGACAATCAGATTGCATATCATAAATAAACACTAAGCCCCCATTTGAGCCCAATTCTTTAAAACTCCGTTTCACCCAAACCCATTTTGACCAAACATTCTCCCAATAAATAATTTTGCTCATAAACCCAAAACCTTTCCATACTTTTGAACCATATATTCTCCAAAAAAAATAATCCATTTTTACGAAATCTATTCACAATAAATGGGGCTCATAAAGGGGCTAAATACAATATTCATTACATGATATTTTATAGTCAACCTGGGCCTTTGCAGAAACTTCTCCAAGATTGTCTGCAATCGCAAAGCTTCGGTAAACAGCAGTCTGCAGACAATGTGAGAATTTAAATTTTTCATCCGAATACACTGAACTGGTAGGCATGATAGATATAAGGAATGAAAAGTACATATCCATTATTAGAAATGGATTCCTCCACCCATCCCACAAAAAGCCAAGATGTATTCTCAACAAATTGGGGGTTGATTTCATGAATCCCTTTTTACCATTACATTTGATCCAACGATACATCTAGTGAAGTTTATGATAAAATCAAATGTTTCACAAGTAATCTAAATCTCTCTTTTCAAAATGTTCCATTGAAATGCAATGGAAATAGGCACTTCTGTAGGTCTACTCAACACATACTCTAACCATGTAGTCGCCGTAATAATTTATGTTCAATTGATGTCACCTCCACTTGTTGGAATTTACCACCATTTCTTATTTTATCCATTCTAATAATGTTTCCATTTGACGTATTCGTCTTTATCCATTTCTATTTTATCAATATTTTGTCCCTAAATTCCTTACCTATATAACATCCAGGTATAGTTATTCTAATAACCAGTTTGTAGAACTTGCCATTTACTTTGGTAGGTATCTTCTAACTAGTATGTAACAAGAATTCCTGTAACATTTCTCCATTTCATCCAACATCCTCTGATCATAAGCATTATATTCTTGTCAAATCACCATTCCATAGTAATAATCAAATCTAGCTACACAATTGGGACAACATGATCCCTCGTTATGTCATCCTTTCTAGTTTCTACGGAAAAAAGGACAGTTCATGCATTCTGTCTTAGTCTTATTTAACCTAGTACCTTCAAATTCTAAAGTGCTTCAAATCTTCAAGTGACAACTTATCCCCTCTTCTTATCATCAACTAAAACTAGATTGTGAATAATAACCTTGGCACGAGACATCAAATCAATGAATAACCTGCAACAAGAAACCTCATCTTAGATATACCTCCTAAGTTCATCATTACTCAGCAAAACTTCTAGGAGTTACAGCAGAACTTTGAGACAAACACAAAGTAATAATGTATTCTCTACACTCTACAGTTATCTGTACTAGATTGTACACTTGTGACTGCTCCAACATACATATCTTTGATAGTATTGACATATTTAACGGAAATTCCTTTTTAAGTCAAGAAAATAGTAACAGAAAGAAGGAAAAATCAAGATATTTTTTTACATGGGTGGACCCCTATCATCCGGATTCATGTCTAATTTGGAAATCTATTTATATTGGCCACAGAATTATGTATAAGACGTTTCATGATATTTACATATTTATCAGCCCTAGAGAAGATGTATATTGCTTTTACATGAACTAATACATATAAGTGATAGCTTCATTTAATTTACAGAAACTATTAAAAATTCAACTCCAGTTTTAAAAAAGCTTAGCACTTGCATTGAAAAAGAATTAGCATCATGGCATCCAAAACATGAAATCAATAAGTATTAGAGAAGAGATGGCAACTAAGAGTAAAAGCAAGAAGGTATGATCATGCTAATTCATCCGCAATTCAAGAGATTATTAACTGAAACAAATATCATAGAACATTAAATTAAAAAAAGATCATATGAGGTAGGATGTGTATAAAACATTCTCGTACTAAAACTTACACCAGTTGCTAAGTAGCAGGCCAGGCATATCTGCTTAGCAATGTTTGCAATTGTTGCAAGAAGCAGGAAATACTCGGGAAAGACTGGAGTCAACAACTCAACTCCAATGCTCAAACTAAACAGAACAGACGTTGAGAACCTAACCCTCTTCAGTTAAAAGAAAGACGCATCAGAAATTCTTCAACTTTGGCCCCAATTCAGTTCCATATACAACAAGATAATTTCCAAAAATTCTCACAAAATACAATATGCCATCAGTTGGAAACTATCAAAAATTAATAATTTGCAGTATGTAGATACTTTGGAGTTTGGACAGCATATTTAGTTATCTTCATTTATTCAAAATTAGAAATAAAATGAGGTAATACGTGGTTAAGAAGGTCCAAATAGAATTTAACTAACTAAATAAACAAAAAAAAATAATAATTTTTTTAAAAAAAATAAGTGGAGAATGTATGTTGCCACCAGTCCCTTGAGGTGCAAAAGCTATACCTTCAGATTGGTATCAAAAGCAGATGCGAGGGTAGCAGTATAGATGCATCTGCACAGCCTCCCAAGTCCTTCCTTCAAGACCCAATTTAGGGCAGCAGCAGATGCAAGTGAATGAGATTTGCCAATCCCAATTGCCCGAAACATTGCCTAAATATACCCATTCAATATCATTATCAATCATATATAATAGACTGAAATGTGTTATGAACACGCTGAAAACAGAATTAGAGGATAAAAGTACAAAACCGATATGAACAGTCACACTCAAACAGACACGTTGATTGACTTTAAGATAGACTAGCAGCTAAAAGATTGTTAGTATAATCGAAGTATAATACATGAAATATATGCATTCCTTAAGTTCACAACTGAATTCTTGCATTTTAGTTAATAAGTGCAGCTCATATCAAGGCAATTATCCACTTAAGACACACTTCATTATTTTCTTTACTCTATGGGGTAAAAAAAGAAAGAATCATCTAGCCCAAAGTGATAAACCATAAATATTAATTCAAAGAATCAAAACTTTTCCAAATACCATCAAGCCAGAAGCTAAATTTACATTGTAGCAAGAAACTGAATTTAATACTGGGATTAGCAGAATCATTAACGTTCAATCCAAGGACTCGACCTACATTAAATTAGCCCATTAAGTTACCCCCTGAAGCTCAAAATATTGAATACATGGATAATAAGAACCTGATGAGCAGAATTGAAAATTCTACGAAAGTTATCCAAAATTATCTCAAAGACTTGATTTTTCAATTAATTCAGAAACTTATTGACCATATTAGAAATACCTGAGTAGCAAGAACCTGAAGAGAAGAGCTGAAAACTCTATGCAAGAATTTCCATTTCACATATCCCAGGTAATTGTCAGATACTTCCCTGGGGAGAAAAAAGTCCCTCACAGCAGACCCACAATCTCTGCTCAATTTCCTCACCCCACCTCCAAAATCAAGAGAAAAATCCCTAAGAGAAAATGCATTAATCCCGTCGACAGAGACTAGTTTCAGGTCATTTCCATCCCAAAAGTACCTTGAAACAGCTCCAGAGTCTCGGATTACAACTGGGAGACTGACTTTTTCTTGAGCACTATTATCGTTGAGGTTGAGTTTTAGATTTTCTTCTTGAAATCCATGGTTGAACCTGGAGGTTTTTATAGAGTTTGAGAGAGTTAAGGGTTTAAGAGAGGTTTTGGGTCTAATCTTGAGTTTGCGAATAGGCGTCCATGGTGAGTGAAGGTGTGAAGATGAAGACGAACATGTGTATACTTTTACTTGCATATGGATTGAAAATGGTCTGACTCTGTGAATGTGCGTGTCAGCGTGTGAAGCCGAAGAGGATTATGGAACAAATGCAAGTCCCAGGAACTTTTTAGGCTACACGAAGATATTCAAAAGGTCATACTCGAAAGTGAGAGTCATATTATTTTTATAATTGAATAGACCAATTTGAATATTAAAATCAATAAATAATTTTTTTTTTTTGCAATTTTATGACACTATTTATTATAAGTTGAAAAACTCGGTACTAATTATTATTATTATTATTATTATTTTTTACACTGGTTTGAGGTAATTTAAAAATTACCCAAAATCCGTAGAGTGAAATTTGGGTTATTAGCTTGTTTGGTACACATTATTTTTTTTCATTCTCATTTTTTTTTACTTATTTTCGACCATATATTTTTCAATAAAATAATATTTTCCATCGCATCAATAAATTTTCCTTCTTTTTCAACAACACATTATCCATCAATCTACTATTGCAGAATATATTCTTCCAAAATAATTGGATTCAAATACACATTTCTTAACCTGTCAAATCGATATTTTTTTTATTTTTTTTTTCAATATTTGTACATCATAATTTAAAAAATGATAATATGAATTATATTTAGAATAATGATGTGGATTATATTAATTGACTTTTTTTTTTCTCTTTCTCTCTCTAGAATGATGATGAGTATTATATTGCTGGTTTGGTTTCCATTAATTCAATCATGGGAAATTTCATATTTAAGAGATTAAATATTGCCTATTTTAAAACTAAGAAATAAGATTTAAAATCTCAAAAATCAGATATTAAGTAAATTGTATTTATGAAATAATTAATTGAAAATATATTTATTAATTAGATATATTAAAGTCACAATTTTATAGTATTTGATCACATATAATCAAATTTCTTAGTCACGAATAAAATTTTTTATAGGTCACAAATTATTTTACGGTTATAAATCAAAAAAATTATAGGTCACAATTTATTCATCGATCACGAGTCAAAAAATTTATAGGTCACAATTTATTTATCGATCACAAATCACATAAGTTACGACTCAAATTTTTAGGTCACATATTATTTATTAATCACAAGTTATCGGTAACATTGGTCACAAAATATTCAATTTATTGTCACAATCTCAAATAATTTGTTACATTTATTTATTGGTCACAAACCAATTAATTTATTGTTCACAATCAATCAAATAATTAGTCTCAAACCCTACCCTACCCTAGCCCTCGCCATCCCACCCACAATCACCACACCATTGCCATTGTTACAACCAACTTCACCTTACAATCTGTAACAAACAAAAATAGAAAACGAACCCAAAAAGTCGACACTGCTACAACCACTAACACCACCTCCCAATCTGAAACCCTTAAAAAGAAACAAAG
>CAIGRR010293144.1:0-28308 GCA_903798365.1 Fraxinus sp. 1973-6204 | reverse complement strand
TTATAATTTCTACCAAACAATCACTATATCTCCTTCTGTTTCTTTCATGGGGGTTGTATAGGAATGCAACTTTTTAGGGTTAAAATTTCTGTTGACTTCAAATAATGCGTGAGATTTTTTTTATTTATTTTTTAACTACATCTCTTATTTTATTGTATTACTAATGGGAGCCTTTTCGAACACTCCATGTGTAAAGATGTGAGATCCACAATTTGAACGGTAAAGGGCATTATGGGGGAAAAATTAATTTCTAAACATGGGGAATTGTGAGAGGTCTTACTTAGTTATAGAAAATCCAGCACGAACACAGTTCTAGATTTTGAGTAGTTTTCATGCTTTTAATGCAGGAAGTTCTATTAGCTTATTCGTTCCTGAGAAATAAGAATTGTTGTCCAATTTAAACTCCTTTGAATGGTTCCGAGAGCTGATTGAATGTTTTTAAGTCAGTAGGTGAATGCTACTTCTGGTATGTAGTTCAGGGGCGGAGCCCAATAAGGCCCTGTGCCCACCCTGAACTTTTGGGCTCATTTTTTTTGATTAATATGCTAAATCTAAATGGCCCAACTTCACCTATCCAGTCCAATCCAATCCAAAAACACTAGAAACATCATGTCTGGTGATAAACCCTGCCTATCTTCTCCCCCTGCCAACTGCCATGACTCCCCCGTTGTCCGTTTCTCTCACCAGTTACCACTGCCTGACTGCCTCTGTTCTCCACTCGTTCATTCGTCACCAATGGTTGAAGAACCAGTTCATTATTTATTCACAAAAGAAAACAGTCCCAAAACTTTTCACACATTTCGAGCATTAGTTTCTTCAAATCACACATATCTGGCCTCCTCCTCAAATTCAGCAGAAGTTGCAGAGAAAATAAAATAGAAACAGATTAGCAAATCTCTATATTTTCCCCCACACGCCATTGATTTTGAATTCCAACTCCATACGTGTCTGTCTCCATCTTTATCTCTTGGCATTTCGGCCGTTGCTGTAGTTGCATCTATCCCTTCCAATCCCCAACCACATTCAATTCCAGATCCATCTACTCATCTACATACACTATATATACACACCTTGTTCATAATTGTTTTTAATCAAGAAAACACATTTTCACACACTAAATCCGTCACCCCAGTTAACAAAAATGAGCAGCTCAGTGTCCAACTCCGCCGCCGTTTCTGGTGGCGCCATCGGTAGAAATGGACTCCCAGATTACCTTCAAAGTGTGAAGCTTAAGTATGTGAAACTTGGGTACCATTACTTGATGATCCACTTTTTTAAACTCTGTTTTAGTCCCTTCAATGGCCATTCTGTTTGTTCAAGCATTACAAATTGTGCCCTCCCTGAATTACTTTCCTGGCTCCGCCCCTGATGTAGTTCTGATAAGTATATTCTTTTCTTCTGCAGTTATGACAGGGGTGCACACTTATATTTACCTTCATATGTCATGCGCACACATGGAGCAAGACAACAAAGTGAAGCAGTTAAGAGGGCCCCTAGGAAACAGTTAGAACTGGTCTTTGAGGTTTGGGACTCATTTTGTCATCTTTGGCTTTAGCCCTTGTTTGGTTCCCATTATTTCCAAAATACATTTTTTCTCTCTTATTTTCAACCTCAAATTCTTTAATAAAATAATATTACACGCAAATCCAAAATTTTTCCTTATTTTTTAACTGCACATTCTCTTTCAAAATACATTTTGAGCATTGGGCTCAAACAAGCTCTTACTTTACAAGTCGTCGTGTGGTGACTGTGATATGTGAAATTTATATTTCTCTTTTCTTGTTCAGGCTTTGGATACACTTGGAAGCACCAAATGGAGAGTGAATAAGAGAGTCCTTGGGGTCATTGACCGAATATGGGCTAGTGGAGGTCGCCTTGGGGACTTGGTTGACCGGAGTGATGTATGTTACTCTGCATCTCCATTTTTTCCATTCAAAATATTATTATAGTTTTCAGTTCGTTTATGCAAAATAAGTCTTGCATACCTCTTGTTTCACGCAGATCCATCCTCCAGAGCAGCCAGATACAGAAGATGAAGCAGTACTCAAGAAATGGAAGTGGAAAGTTAAATCTATCAAGAAAGAGAACAGAGAGAGGCATTCACAACGATGTGATATAGAGCTCAAACTTGCTGTTAGATACATTGTCCTTCTTTGAATTGTATTAGTGCATTACATTGATGATAGATTAAATGAAGTATTCTCAATTGTGAACAGGTTGCACGGAGAATGAAGGAGGAAGAAGGTTTCTTTTACCCGCACAACCTTGATTTCCGGGGCCGGGCATACCCCATGCATCCACATTTGAACCATCTGGGATCCGATATCTGTAGGGGAATCCTGGAATTTGCGGAAGGACGACCGCTTGGGAAATTAGGCTTGCACTGGCTTAAGATACACCTGGCAAATCTATTTGCCAATGGTGTGGATAAATTATCTCATGAGGGTCGAATATCTTTTGTTGAGAATCACTTGGATGATATATTTGATTCAGCAGACAGGCCACTTGAAGGGAAGTGCTGGTGGTTGAAAGCAGAAGATCCTTTTCAGTGTTTGGCCTCATGCATTAATCTTTCTGAAGCCTTGAGAAGTCCGTCTCCAGAGACAACAATTTCGCATATCCCTGTGCATCAGGTAATGTTTTTATGTAATGGAGTGTTTTTTTCTGAGACCTTAACTATATCCCACCGCCTGGTAGAATAAACAAACTGTCTTTAATAGTAATAGCAAGGGTGCTAAAGTATGTTAAGAGAGAAAATTGGGGAACATGCAAACTTGCCTATAGAATTTTTTTAGTTTAGAATGCTAATTGTATTAGTCTCAAAGTTGGTCCTCGGAGTATCGAGCCTGACATACTGGCAGACCAGGTGTTTTATTATGTTGACTTGGTCAGTATTCTATATCCAGGTGGTGTTTTATGTGTGCCTTGTAAATTGACTCCGTACTCATAATGTTGAATATCTGTACTTATTTAGTGGCCTTTTATTTTAATGTCTGGTGGTTCTTAATACAATTGCCACAATAATTTGAAAGATTTAAAGTTTTATAGTTTTTTTTTTTTCCTCGTTTGGATATTTTTAATTGGTTATCCACAAAAATATTTGATTAGTGGAGTTAAACAACTGCACAAGTTCTTCCCCTTGTTTCTTAGTGTTCTAAATTTAATCTAATGCATTGTGATTTTCTAGGATGGTTCCTGCAATGGTTTACAGCACTATGCTGCCCTTGGGAGAGATAAGGTGATGTTCGTTTATCTGTTTTGTCAGTGACCATCTCATCATGCTCTTCCCATGAAATATATTATGGTACAAAAACTGTTTTTGGACGATCAGCAACCTGAATATTGGGTACTGTAATTAGTACAAAAACTCACTCTTTTTCGGTTTAAAAATCTTGATCAACGCAACGTACAGAGAATTACTAGTCTTTAGATACAAAGAAAACCAATAAAATATTACGCATCCATTTTTCTTGCTTGATTACTTTCTGCTTAAACTTCTGAACTGCATTGGTAATCAATCACATAAATTAACATCACATGAGATATCCTCTGCTGGAGTGGTTTCTATGTTCTTAGATAGGTGGACGTTCTTATATTCTTATTAGACTTCATCAGTCCCCACCCCACTTTTTCAATCTAACTGGCTCACTAGTTTAAATTCTTAATTCAGTTGGGAGCAGCGACTGTTAATTTGGTTGCTGGAGAAAAACCTGGTGATGTTTACTCAGGAATAGCAGCCAGGTAATCTGCTTTTTCACTCAGTACCAATAGCTTTTCTATTATAATTCGTATCTATTTTTTTGAATGACGTGTAGCAGGCGAGATATATGTCATCGGGCAAGTTGGTACAGGGACTAAATTGTGAAGAAAAAGTGGAGATTAGGGATTGTTTTAGTTAACTTTGTTTCCATAAATTTCCAATCAAAATTATGAATCCACGGCAGTAAGAAGAGAAAGTTGCGTTGATTCTGGCAGGCATCATTTTTATATTCAAATGCATCTTTGAAATCCAATCAGTTCGAAAATGGGGAAAAAAAAAAAAAGCACAGTGATAAAGAAGTGATTTTCTTGTTGCTGGCCTGAATTTTTGTTTTGTCGACATGTGAAGTCCTCTTTAAAATACTGGAACAGTTACTCATTTTACTTCAACGAAGCATAACTCAACCATCTTTGTCTAGCCATTGGTGATTTTCTTGCTCTATGTAGCTGATAGCAGTGAAGTTGGGCAGTACCTCTGATTTTTTCACTTTGGTTTTTGTTGAATATATGATTTTATTGAAAAGGAGATGTTGGTTCATGGAGCGGAATAACTGTATAATACAAAAAAGTACGGGACACAAATGACCTTTTTAATCCTCCCCTCTTTTCAAATGAACTCACCATGTTTGAGGGTCATTGGATAATTGTGGCTAAGTTTTAACTTCCAAATTCTTAAAGGAATGCTTGCTTTCGGCAGAAGCTTGAATGACATATTTGAGACATAATTATATTGAAAACAAATCTAGCCTGATTACTGAAATCTATACGGTGTTAACTAGAACTCATCCATCGCATTATTTTCTCATCTGTGCAAAATAAATATTTTTTTTGAACTATTCTTTAAACTTGATACTTCCATGCAGAGTTCTCGAGATTATGAAGAGCGATGCACTGAAGGATCCTGCAGTATTTCCTGATGCTTTGCGTGCAAGAGCTTTAATCAGTCAGGTTTAATGTCACTGCTTGAATTTATAGTTATGCTTTCATAAAAAATTATATCATATTAATAATGTCTTGGCAATTGTTTACCTTCCTTCATGACATGGAGTTCGATGCACAAATTGATGCATTATGAACTCGAATATATTTCATCCAATAATGTTGATGACTGTATTTTCACAAGATTCTATATGATTCATTTGATATTTTACATTCTACGTCGTTTTTATCCCCTAGGTACCTTCTAGTTATTTACTGATAATTGGCTCTATATACAAACAATGTTTAGGTAGACAGGAAGTTGGTGAAACAGACAGTGATGACATCTGTGTATGGTGTCACTTATGTCGGGGCTCGAGATCAGATAAAGAGAAGATTAAAGGAACGTGATGCCATTGCAGATGATACAGAGCTCTTTAGTGCAGCTTGTTATGCAGCAAAAGTAAGACTCAGCTTTAGCCCAATTACTTCTTCAGTCAATGAATGTTATTGATAGGCATACACTTCTGAAAATAAAATCATTATGGACTACTCAGTGTTGAAGTTATTCACACAGCCCCCTTGTAACTTCTTGCTTGGCTAATTCTTAGTGATTGAAATAGTTGCGAATTTCTAGTACAGCCTTACCAAATGCCAGAAGTATTATAAATTAATTTGCACTAATATTTACCAGACTTAGCTTAGAATGCTTTCCCCTAAATCCAACGTGTCCTGCAAAACACCTCTCATGCACACATTTGTATGTGTGTGGGCTGGTAACCTGGTACTCATGTTACTAGATCAATTTAATGTGGTTGATATGTTTACTATGGTGAATATAAAATACTCCGACTCGATGAAATAATGTGTACATTCTGGTTCGTTTTCTTGGGCCTTATTGTTCAATACTCATATCTGCTCCTGCATTAATTAGTTTGGAAATCATACTTCTTGATGACAATTGACATCTGATTTTTTTTTATTGATACTTGATAGACTACCTTAACTGCACTAGGGCAGATGTTTGAAGCTGCACGCAGCATCATGAGCTGGCTTGGAGACTGTGCTAAGGTGTGTACTGTAGGTTCACGAGTATGCAATATGCTTTAACTTGAGATGGTATTTTTGGCAAAATTATTTGTAAATCTGATGAATTGCCTTATTATTGGGGCGGGGGTGGGCGTTAATATTAAAAATTACAGTGGAACTGCTTGGCAGATTTACTAGATAATTGAAGTTGTAAGATTTTTAGATTTTCCTCAAACAAGACCAAATGGGATGTGTTTGGATCTTTCTGTGTTTCAAATTGCAATTCAGTGGCCTTGCAATTAGTTGGATATTATGGACTCATTCACTAGTGACTACATACCTTGGACAGATAATTGCATCTGAAAACCAGCCAGTTCAGTGGACAACTCCACTTGGACTACCTGTTGTCCAACCTTACCGGAAAGTAGGAAGGCATCTGGTACGTGTTACTGAAGTTAGGAAAATGTCATTTACTCCTTTTTAACATTTATTATGGAGTCAAAACCATAATTTCATGTCATTGATTTTTGTGGTCTTCTTATGATGTGCAGGTTAAGACTTCTCTTCAGGTTTTGACACTGCAGCGTGAAACAGATAAGGTGGCTTGATAACCTCTCATTGTTTTTGTTTTTTTATTGTCTATGAACCTGTGAGTGTAGCTACTATGTTGTTTATCAAGATCATATATTTAAGGAATGCCTCAGAAGGAAATCTTGTCTTGCATGAGTACAATACATTGGCTTTTACATCTTCAGAAAGTCAATCGAATGAGACTGCAACTTTGCTTTACATTTTAGGGCACTTTACCATCCAACTTCAGCTTAAAATTAACCTTGGAAATGTTTGAGCTAATTAACTTCTTAAAAGCTCAAACATGTTTGACAATCTTAAAGTAACTTTTAAGCTTAGCCAAACATGATCTATTATATTATTGTATTAGTCGCTGAGCACAAAACTATTGTGCATCTGATGAATGTGGGCTGATTTTATCTCTTGATTGTTATGCCACTTCTTGCAATTTTCTGAACCCATATTAAAAAAATTTACCATTGTTTATTTATTTCAGATAATGGTCAAGAGGCAGAGGACAGCTTTTCCACCAAATTTTGTTCATTCCCTGGATGGTTCACATATGATGATGACTGCAGTTGCATGCAAAAAAGCAGGCTTGAATTTTGCAGGTTTCTGTCATATTCTATATGTTGATATCCTCCATTTCCGATCTTTGACCTGCAAATTACCTTACGTTCTACATTTGATTACAGGAGTTCATGATTCATACTGGACACATGCATGTGATGTGGATAAAATGAACAGGATATTGAGAGATAAGTTCGTTGAACTATACGAAACACCCATTCTAGAGAATGTAGGTATCTGGACATCCTCCACTTTTGAATTGCCTCATTTCACTGGAAAAGAACTTTCAATAGTCTATATAGGAAAGCATTATGTCAAATCAAATCAACTTTAAATGGTAAAGATGCCATAAGAAGGGAAACCTTTGAATTGGGGCTTTTGAGCATGTTTGGCTTTGCTTAAAAAACAAATGAAAAGCCAAATATTGGATTCTTTTGTTGCATGTAAGCAAAGCCAAAAATGCTCTTAATGAGCGCACTTGGTGCTGGGAGAAAAAAATGTTGTCAAATATCTGTTGGTTCTGGAAACAAGTATCTACTCAGCAAAATACCATCCAAGCATATAACTTAATTCATATCAAAATAAGCCTAAAGTTGAAACCTTATGAAATCCTTGCAAATTAGATGGTGAAATTTATATATCAACTTTGTGACCAAAAGCTTGCACCCATTATTATTGGGTGCATGGCATATGTTCCAAGTAACATTACAATGAATTAAATGTGAATAGCATTTACTAGTTCCTACTTTATTTCCAGAGCACTACCATCCATGAAGTAGAAGATTTATTTGACATCTAATTTGTACTGTCTTTCATTTGAACAGTTGTTGAAGAGTTTTGAAGAGTCCTTCCCTTCATTGTCTTTCCCTCCCTTGCCAGAACGGGGGGACTTTGATCTGAGAGATGTTTTGGAGTCTCCCTATTTCTTCAACTAAATGAACTCGAGGTGTTTGTTGGCCTAGATGATATATGTGAACATGCTTCAATTAGCCTCCAGTGAATGAAAATGGCGACAAATTGGCTTCATCCTTTCGTTGATCAAGGTTGTATGTACATAATGCTAACAAATCTTTCTGTTCATCATCTTTAATCCCTGGAGTTTCTTGTACAGTCGTCAAAGAGATTCTACATCAAAGGTACTGCAGAATCTTCTCATACCTTTTAGTATGAGGTAGACAATGAGGAAGTTTGAGGATACACGATACTTGTTCTGTCAAGATTTCGAGCTTTGCCATTTAGTGGGTGGATATTTATGTGATATTATTTAGCTGAACGAGTATTTGCCATAATCTTCTTGTTCAGGGGATCAACATTTGTATATTCTTTTACTTGTAATGACAAATTTTAAGTTAGATTAGAATATGACAACAAAAAAAAAGGTTCGAAATATATTATTTGTAGCTTGAGTTGACATGTATTAACCTGTTTTCAAATAATCCATCGGTCAAGGCTCAGATTTGTATTTGTACCATTATACAGCTTCAGCACTTGCAGATGTTCAGATTTCTGATTTTGGAAGAAATCAAGACAAGGGAATGTTCAAAATATGTTATTTGTTGCTTGAGTTTGACGTGTATTAAACTGTTTTTGTGCGTGTTAAGCTTAAAACTGTTAAAACAAAGTGGTTTAGTTTAACAACTTTTCTCAAGGAAATTGAATGGACCTTGTTTGGCAGTGGATTAAAAATCTAAGTCAAAACCAAAAATTAACTTTAATCACACATTTTACATGACTCACAATTTTTTAATAATGTATTTCATTAATTTTTATTAAAATTTACTAAAAATCTGACTAGCAGTGGCAAAAAGACTAGAGTTTCATTTAAATACAAAGTAAAAACATGGCTTTCATGTCAAGTGATCAGGGTAATTTTTAAGTCTGACGATAGAATGTACCACTCAGTTGCGAACACAAGGCTGTCAGAAGAGCAAAAGAAAAGGCTGAGCGAGAAACAGATAATCAGTCCAGTATATCCTTTATCTATGAACTAATAACCAGTCGGTTATTTCAACAAGTGATGATTAGCATTTACTAAACAAATGGAACAGCACATTGAGAGCAGTTCCTTTTACACGCATGTTGCTATACGATTCAGTAATAAAATGCACAACTCTCGGTCTGCATAGCATTTTTCACTTTTTTTCCTGAGAAGATTTGTGATCAAGTAAGCACCTGTAATATTAGTAACCAAAACGATCGTTCAATGAGGTATGCCCATCACCTGATTGACCTGGAAAAGCAAGTGGAACAAAACTTAGAATACATAGTCAAAACACATGTATCCACAAATTAAGAACCTCATCAGTGAAGTGAGAGGTGATTTTTTACCTTCAGGTGGCATCCAAGAATTGTAGTCGGGTTCATCATTGAGAAATGATGGTCTCTCGGGACCCACCATTCTTTTAGGCTTTTTATGATCCTTCCTGACTTGACTCTCAAGTGGCACATCTTCATTGATGGGTCTTGAATGTTTCAATAATAAAGCCACGGCTTCTTCTGCTATAATCTCAGCCCTAATCGGCTGTTCAGAATCTTCAACTTCACTAACCTTGGATTTCTCATCTTGTTTTCTCTTCCTTATTATTAAACCAGGGGCCGCATCTTCAATTCCCGAGTTAACCTGAGCAGAATCTGGATTTTTCAGAATAGTCTTTCTATCTTTGTAGTCAACAAACTGAAAATTCTCTTGTGTGTCTACTGTTACTTCCTGTGCGATTTCTTGCTTTCTTCTGTCATCTACAGCACCAAGCCACTGGGGCATAGCAACACTATATTTAGCAGCACCATTGTCGATTGGATCCGTATTAACAGCAGTTTCACTTTTTGCTTCATTAGTAACTAACTCTGACTCTTCAGACTTCTTGCCAGATTCTGGTACATCTCTAATACCCATTTCCGGACTGGATCTATCCAACGAACATTCTGCTCCCGATATTTTATTCTTTTCGAATAAGGGGCGTTTGCGTGAATCTGAAGCAGTTGAAACAGGGCTTTTGCTCACAATAGGTTTCGGCTCCTTTGCTTCCGATACCCTTTTCCTAGCAGCTTCTCCTGTAGGATCGGCAATCTTCAGCAAGTAGAGGATCCTATCCATCTCTGATTGGAGAACTGACAACTCCTTTCTAATCTTCTCTTTATTATCAAGAACTGAAATCAAAAGAGAAAACCAACTTCTCAGGAAAATGCTTGATGGCATGTTAGTTACCACCAAAAATTATGAATGCAGAAGATCGATAGATCAAACCACCACAGAGACTCCCTCTGACGATCAAAATTTTCGATTGTTTAGGCCAGTTCAAATTCCAGACAAGAATGATAAATCTTCTTTTTAGGATATTAAAAATATATTTCATGGGAACTTTTTTCCTGTATTTTCCTACAAAATGATGGAGCCTAGCCATTCAAAAGAGGAGGACCCTTATTTATCAGAGCACATTGTGAGGGTAATAACATGAATATGGAATGCTTGTTGAGTATTAAGAGGTGCCAATTTTCCTACGATGTTAAGGCATGCGTCAGTGCACCGAATTAACTAGTTCAGTTTTCAAAAAATACAAAATAAAACTTAAAATAGAAAAATAGATCGCTTTTCATGAATGACAGATTTGAAAGTCAGGTGATGAAAAAATAAATAAAATGTTCACCCTACAAAGATTCATACCTAGCTGAGATGAAACTGCAGTCATGTATGCATCAAGAGCATCTCCAGCTTCAGCAAGCTCATTTGTCTGTGCCATTTTGTCCTCATCCAAAAACATTTTTTCCTTTTCTTCCATCTCCTTAACAATCGCATCCTTCTTATCAAGAAGAGAATTGGCAGTTTCTATTGAGTGGTTTTCACCACTTCTACGTTTGGAGGGTTTCTGTGTCCGATCATAGAACTCATCATCATCACTGTTAAGTTGAAAACAAGTAGGAAGCAATGCATCAATTCGACAGATAATAAGGTTCAGATATCAGCTTTAAGTGAACCATAAACCATATAGATGAGTAATTGAACAGAAAAACCACTGCTTTCCTGCAATTTATGCAGTTCGCATCAACCGTAATAAGAAGGTGAAGCTTATTGGTACTCATATTCTTCTACTTGAACAATAATTATCTTTAAGACTAGCTTAACTCAATCAGTATCTCTCTTTGGAAGTACCTCATATAGTCGTCGTCCTCATCTTCCATTGCTCCCTTTTTCTTACCATGGAACGTCCTTCCTGCTCTTGCACCTATACTTTCCTGGATACTTTCATTTAAAGTCTCTTCCAAATTTTCAAGTTCTTCCACAATCTAAGAAAAAATTGAGCACTTGAATTACCAAAAAGATTCAATTTAAATTATAAGCAGCAAGGACTGCAAAACATGTTTTATTCACTTGCTAAGGAAAAACAAACTTATTTTTTTGAAATGTGTAGAGAATGAGCCACTTATGTTTCAACATAGAACATAGAGTTGGAGGAGTTAAAAGAAGATGAAAGGGATAAAGGGTAAAGCTGAAGAAGAACTCCTCGTTCTATGCCTTTTCAATTTATACTAGTCATAGTTGAACGTACATAGCACATTATTCTGAAATGTTTTATAGGTCCTATAAAAATAATATTGTAAGATGTGAGAATATAAAAAATAATTAATACAAATTGTTTATGTAGAATGAACTTTTGATTCAAATGAAATAAAAACCAGTTTGTAAAAACAATTTAAATAGTTGAAGAAGTCAATTAAAATAATCCATCCATTTACATTTTTAATATGATCTGAGCATCCAATGAATATTATCATTTCTTCATTTTTGCTTAACGTGCATTAAATATATCAATAGAAATTATTTATTATAGATATGCATTATATCCCCTCATTTACCTTCGCTTCTCTATATCTTAACATTCATTGAATAAATCGATTATAAAAAAACTCTAAAAATATTCATCTTTTGTTTCAAATTTTTTTTACATAATTTAATTTACTAGCCAATCAAGTGGAATGAATATATTAAATGTACATTAATCATAACTAAATAATTGACAATATAATTCATGATAATATTGTTCAATTCATTAAATAAATCAAATACATATAAAAAAAACGAAAAGTTAATGAATCTATCAAATATGGTTAAATAAATTAAATACATATTGAAAAATGAAAAGTAAGGTAATGAATGTGTCGAATGAACATTCATCATAACTAAATAGTTGACAAAATAATTATTGATAATATTGTTCAAATGATTAATAAATTAAATGCATATTGAAAAACGAAAATGGGATATTATTGAAATATTGAATTATAACCCTTGTTTGAGCCCCATATTTCAAAAACTNGTAAGGTAATGAATGTGTCGAATGAACATTCATCATAACTAAATAGTTGACAAAATAATTATTGATAATATTGTTCAAATGATTAATAAATTAAATGCATATTGAAAAACGAAAATGGGATATTATTGAAATATTGAATTATAACCCTTGTTTGAGCCCCATATTTCAAAAACTCCTTTTTTCAAAACTCATTTTCAACCATATATTCGTCAATAAAATAATTTTACACGTAAATCGAAAACTTTTTCTTACTTTATAAACAAATATTCTCCAAAAACCCACCATTCAGAAATATATTTTTTCTTCAAAATGGGGCTCAAACAAGGACATATTAAGGATAGAATCGTCCTATTATTGAAATAATTAAATACATATTGAAAAACGAAAAGTAAGGCATTGAAATAATTGAATTATAGTAAGGATAGAATCGTCCAAAAAATGATTCTCACTTAACGTGATATTTAATATATTATAGATTATACCTGTGATATCCTCTGTTCATTACGAGCAATCTGAGTTTGTTGTCCCTGTGTCAACCCACCTTGAGCAATATCCTTGGCCCGAATAGCATCAATCTCTTTCTTCATATGAGCAATCTACACACAGAAGAGTTCAACCATTAGTAGCAAGTAGAAACATATATTTTGTAAACAATTTCTTCGCCAAAATAAGTTCCACATTGTAGAGCTACAAAAGCATTTAGGCATTTTAAACCAAATAAAAGTATTTCTAGCCCCTCAAGAGCTTCAGATGCACACTTCCAATGTTAAAGGAATAGGTGGGGCTTACCATTCAAAGGGTAAGTACGGAAACACCCACGAACATAGTCGTGGGTAGAACACAGATGGTGGTATACTAGAAATTTCTGAAGTTCATCATTTAGTGTATTTTCGTATAGCCAAATCAAATCAGAACATGTTCATATATATCAGAATACTAAGCAATCAGAATAATTACATGACATGCTCAAATACTATATTAAGCAAGATTATACGATACAGATAAAAAAGAGATCAGGGTCATTCAGATGCCATTAGTTCATTCTGAGTACGTATATGATCTCCACTAGATGCCATTAGTTCATTCTGAGTACGTATATGATCTCCACTCAGCCTAAATTATGGATTTATAAGTGATAAATCTCAAGAAACTTCAAATTTTCAGTTGAAAAGGTGTAATATCACTTCAATTGGTACTCAATTCAGTTTGAAATGAATGGCTTCTATTGTTTGGGATGTTTCAAAATAATGTCGAGACACCTAAAACTGAAAACTTTTCACCCTGCATTTTCACAACATATGGACCATTAATACAGGAAATGGTAAATTTTTGTATATATAGGGAATGGTAATTTGTTATGGTGGATATGTTTTGGAAGTCATTGTCTGCATGATGGCAGGCTGGAAGCTACTTGGAAGTATTTGAGTATCCTTGCTTTAGGAATTTGCTGCGATAAAAATGCAGATGTGAATTGGGGATTCTGATTTGTTGGCGATGGTAGAGGTATGCTGGTTGAGTTGTAAGTACTGGTGTGGAACTGCGAACTTGCAATTTGATGAGAGAAGGGACAACAAGGACAGAGAAACACAATCAACCACGTGGAGTAAGAAGGATACTGCAAAAGAAGAAAATTAACAAGTGAAGCCTTACCAAGATGATGTGTCAATTCATTTTAAAATGCACGGAGTACATGTAAGGGAATCATATCCTGTAATGTTGCACAGCTGTTCAGTCATCTATGATAATAACAAATGTCCATTGCCTTCCACAAAATTCAGATGTCCATAACAACATTTACAACATCCCAACTTCAGTGCAAGTTAAACAAAGTGGCATCAGCTTCTGGCCAAAATTATGTCTTTAGTTTTTCAATCGTATGAGCCTCTAAAAACTATCTGCAGACATGCTGAATGAGCATTAGCATTGAACAGGAGAAAATCTTGGGTGGAGCGGTCATACCATCCCATGTGGAATGCCCAACCTATCATAGAATAACATGTGTATAATTTTAAATTAACTTTGCCAATTGTATATTTTTTAATTGAAAAGTATATTGGGCTCCAAAATTTTATGTTCGCGCTTTTTTCTTTCTCCTTAAAAATTGGACCCATCTTCTAAAGAAGCATTTTCTCTCTCTTCAAATTCTTGTTGGAAGCACTTTCTGGACATTCCGCAACCCAGCAAAACCATAGGTACGCTTTAATTTATTAATTTCATTTCTCTAAATTTTTAAGTGTTTATATTATATAGTGGGAAAGTAAAATCATCTTTTATTGTATTTATTTTGTTGATATTAATGTGGGTTGAATGGGTTTTACTATGGGTTTTTAATATGTTAGTATTTTTAATCAGGTTTTCTATTCAATGGAGCATTTTAGTAGAGAAAAAAATTTATGAAGAACGCGATGTGGGAATGGAAGTATGTTCTGATGAAGAAGCTTATAATATATGTAATTCATATGCTCTTAGAAAAGGATTTAGTATCCGCAAAGGGCATATTCGAAGAGATGCATCAAAAAATATTAAATAACGATAATTTTTATGTTCAAAGGAAGGGTTTCAAAGGGACGGAGAGTTACTTGAAGTGAGGAAATTAGAAATATAATAGATTAGAGACAAGAACAGGTTGCAAATTTATGGTGCGTTTTACAGTTGGTGGAATATAGAAAATTTCTCATATCAATACCCATCATAACCATGAACTTGCTAGACCAGAAGAAAGACAATTTCTAGGATCAGGACGTAGGGTGTCTAATGCTCAAGCAGATGTCATTAATTCCATGGTTAATGCCAGTATAGGACCAACAAAATCATACTTTTATTTAGCAAATCTGCAAATGAGGTTGGTGAAGCTGAAATGTTGGATTTACCAAAAAGGATATGAGAAATTATTTGCAAAGAAGAAAAGGTGATATGATTAAAGCAGGCTAAACCATTTTAAGTTGAAGAAAAGTGAGGATCCTAACTTTTTCTACTCAATGCAAGTGGATCAATTTAATCCGATGACAAATTTTTATTTTTATTTTGGAGAGATAACAGGTTAAAGTTAGAATATGATTGCTTTGGTGATGTTGATACTGCTTTTCGTACTAGTAAGTACAATTTGATATGTGCTCCATTTGTTGGAGTTAACCATCATTGGAAAAATGTTTTATTGTTGTGCATTTTTATTAGACGAGACCACTGAATCATTTGTTTGGTTGTTCGAGTCATTTATGGAGTCCATGGGAAATAGACAACCGAAAACTATTTTTACAGATGACGACAAAGCAATGACAAATGCAATTGAAGTAGTTTTTCCACGTAAATAACACCGATTGTGCACTTGGCATATTGCTAAGAATGCTATGCAACATCTTAGTAACTATTACGGAAATCCAGAGTTCAAAAGGCAATTCAATAAATGTTTCCATGGGTGTTATAGTGAAGAAGAATTTCAAGTTTCTTGAGATGATATGATGAAAAAGTTTGAACTAAAGAGTCACTCGTGGCTAAAGAAATTGTATTCACTGCGAGGAAAGTGTCGTGCTTTTAATTTGGATACTTTTTCAGTAAATATAAGGTCCAGCGAGTGAGAGCACAAATAATATCTTTCATCAAATTTCTACCAAGAAAATGGAACTTGTTAATTTTGTACTCCACTATGAGAAGAAAATAGAAGAAATGCGCATGGTTGATTTGGAAGATGATTATCGATGCAAACATGGTGTTCCTCATCTGTCCATAAGGTGCGGTATTTTAAGTCATGAAGTTAACGTCTATACCCCAAAAGTGTTTAATCTTTTTGAAAAGGAGTTGACAGGTTGCATTGGAGTGAGGATGAAAGAAGTGTGTAGAGATTATGAGCTTTACACATATGAAGCAATTGAAGGTCAACAAAGAGTGCACAAACTCCAATACAATCCCCTTACATTTGATTTTTTGTTCATGTAAGTAATTTCAATCATTGGAGATTTTATGCCGACTTGTTTTAAAGGTGTTCAATTTGAATAATCTCCCTAGCATACCGACACAATTCATAATGGCAAAGAAAGGAATTGTGGCAACTAATGACGAAATTGACTTGTCAATAGTGGCAAATGATGAAAAATCTTCCAAATCATTACGCCTTAGTGAGTTGATGCACGAAGGAAATAATGTCTATAATGTTGCCTCAATAACAATTTCGGGAACAAAGATTGTCAAGGAAAAGTTAGCGGAAGCAATGAATTTACTTGAAAAAGATGAGGAAACTATCAATGTGTTTCAAAAGTTCAGAAAAGAAGATGATCATTTTACTTGTGATGCTCTTATGGATGAGCCAAGAATATTAAATCCACCAACTGTTAAAGCAAAAGGAATAACAAACGCAAGATTAAAAAGCATTTTGGAGAAAAGAAAAAGGAAGGCAAAGAAATGTAATAAATATAATAATTTTATTTTTTTACCTCAATTATTACCCTTATTCAATTCTTAAATAATATGTCATTTTTTTGTCACTTATGATGATTAACTTAGAGTCGGAGAAGACAATCATCAAAATAATGGTGGCGCACCTTACCCAATATTTCCGCCTAGGTTGACTGCCTTTACCCCATTTATTCTTCACTTAGCTCTCGGCATTCAAATTTTCACCTTTCAAGCATGTTTCAAGACCACAACGATATGTATTACTTGACTAAGGTATTTTTCCCATTGCAAATTATTATTATTATCGATCAATGAATTATTTTTATGTAGGATCCACGTTATTATAATTTTGATAGTCTACATAAAAAGATTAATGACTGCATAAGTGAAAGTTTTGACATAACACTGGTATGAGCTTTATTAAACAAAATGCATTTGATGAAGTTCTAAGTTATGTACCAATGAAATTGATTTGTAAATTTTATTTATTAGTTTGTTTAAATTTTTCCGGTGATTGAAGTATGATATTTTGTAGCTGAAGTTATTGTAGAAGATAAAAAGGGGCTTATCGTGTAATTATTTTGCTAAATTTCAACATATAAACTGGGATAGACTGTGACGATTTTTAGATAATATTCAATAATAAATATTGTCTTCTTTAATGAAGGTGTTTTTGCTTTGACGCTATTGTATATTAAATTATTGTAGAAGATAAAAGGGGCTTATCGTGTAATTATTTTGCTAAATTTCAACATATGAATTGAGATAGACTACGACAATTTTTAGATAATATTAAATATCGTCTTCTTTAATGAAGGTGTTTTTGCTTTGACGCTATTGTATATTAAAAGTTTTATTACTATTTTGTTATTTATTAAGAATTCTTGCCATATATGTTAATTTAGCTTGAAATTGTATTCAAGACAACTTCTCTGCTTCTCCACTTTAAAAAGGCATTTCTAGCTCCTTTTCAAAAAATAAAATAAATAAGGAAAATTTTTTAAAAAAATATACACTTGGCAAATTTAGTTTAAAATTGTACACATGTTATTCTATGATAGGGTGGGCATTCCACATGGGATAGTATGATCGCCCCACCCAAGATTTTCTCATTTAACGGATATCAAAGGATAGTTTCCTTTTAAGGAATAAGCTGATAAGAATCATCAGCAGCAAAAGATTTTCATTTGCTAGCAAGAGTTCAAGCAAGAGGATCCCAAAATACCTCCATAAAAATGTGTGAACATTCAATTTACGCATCAAAAAGAGAGAAGGGAATGAAAGAATTAGATGGAAGTGTATGTCTGAGACAAATGTAACAGGATAAGATAAAAACAACATGCAACACGTTGCATTCATAGAAATGTATTCCAAGAACAAACTTTCACTAACCTTCTCAAGTCTTTTTATAACTTTTTCTCGTGTTTTTTCCTGCTTCTCTGTAAGTTGCCCCTTGTAAGTTTGCCAAGTTATCTCATCAACTTCATCCTAAATATTCAAGACATCATTGTCAGTAGAAATGTAACAAAACCCAACCAGATAAACCAAAAGGTTGAGCCAGTTCAGTTAGTTTACTAACCATGGAATGCAAAAGGTAATCACAGGAGTTATTGCAAAACAAGAAACCTACCTTTTGTCCACCAGAAAAGGAGAAAACCCAATATCTATAGCTTCATATAAATAAATATTTGGAAAGTGAATTGAGGAAAACCTTTCCTAGATGACTGAATAGGTTCGTTTGAAGTGATAATGTAGAGATGTCTTCAAATAATTAAGCAAAAGACATGCAAGCATGTATACAAGCTTGTTTCACTCTAAATGATGACATGTTCAAAATGAATTCATATTATTTTTACAACACTCGAAAGCCACCCCATTTATCCACGAATACATAACAAGGACAAAGGGATTAGATCCTATATCTCAGCATTCAGCAGCACATCTTACTGAGAAAGTTTTTTTAAAATCGTTCCCTGGATCTTCTGACTCTTCAACCTACTATAGAGTCGAATATAACTAAAAACCCCATGTCTGAACTGTTGCAAGTCCAGTACAGAAAAGCAACAGAGCTGCTTCTGAGTAGCAAGGAAATAACACAAACCTCGTTTTCCTCAATAGCATCCTCACGCATTCCCCATGAAACCCCATCAGCAAGAGAAGCCTCCACTTTTGCTCTAAGAAGTGATTCCTCCATATCTTTCATGTCTTGTTGGATCTTAGCATTTCTTACCCTCTTCAAGTCAGCTTCCTTCAAAACAAAGCCACAAAGAATAATTCTCAGAATGCAGAGGTATCAATAATGCATTAGAGCACCATAGTGCTGGTGTTCTTATCTACTTTCACATGTAAAAACAATAAATAGGTTATTACTGTTTCTTCATAAATTCAAAATGGATCCCTTAATTAGCTTAGTGTTGGCTGAATTGTCAATTGAACCTTAGAAAAGAATAGGCAGCAATAGTTCAGCATTCAGTAAAAACCGGGAGAGCAAAGTGAGAGAGAGATATGGAAAAGAAATCTGAGACTGGAGATGTGATGACAAAAGAATCTAACCGGTGGCATCAAGTCAGAAGGTCCTTGAAATATGTACAACCGAGATGATCTGCACCAATACAGACCAAATGCAATTAAAAAGCAGAAAATAATAATAATAATAAAATTATTCTATCTGAAGTATCATTCCCAAGTTAACCCACTAACTTTTAATGATATGATAATCCATTTTCATTATATTCAATTTGATCTCAGAAAAGGTGGACTGAGATATTAATACTGAGCAACTCATGGATAAACAAGTTTTATAAATAAAGTATAACCAAAACAAACACAATGCATTAAAAATTAATGTGGTTACTCACTGGCCAAACCGGATCACATCACCAACATGCAAATCCACGTAAACCCTCTTCTTCACCTGAGAATTCGGAACCAACAACGAATCCAAGTAAATTTTGTAACTGTCTGGTTAATGTTTGAATGATAGTAAAGCATGAATATTATAAGAAAAGATGGCCTATAGGTTTCCTCTTTTCCAGAGAGTAAATATTCAGAAAAGAAAAATAAAATGGTCAACAAACAGAGAGGTGTACACCATAAGACACTTTGGTTGAGTCAACAAAAGATGTTTGCGCTGTGTTTAGAACACTACAGGCACTAGGCACTGTTGGTCCATTAATGGCCCTAATTATCAAAACTCCACTTAAGAAGTCTCTCTACTGTGGCATTTCACTAGTCAAATTCCCCCAGGTAAGAATGTAACTCCTCTCAGCTTAGAATTCATATATTCAAATATCTTCAATATCATCAGGAGTCATGTCAAATACTTTAGAAATGAGAGTATCCATGGGATAGATAGAGTAAACTAATCTAGAACTGAAGATTCACCAACATCATCATATTACATATTTGAATGGAGAAAAAATCATTCTAAGAATGGAGATGGCACTTGCAGTACTTTAAAAGGAATACCTGATTCTTGTTTATAAATGTTCCATGTGTACTACCAAGATCATAGAGATATGCACCTCCATTGCTCTTGAACTGAACAACTGGTAACGAGCAGCAGAATCCAAAAGAAAATGTAAGACATTTAAGGGGAAAATATAGTTAATATCTGCATCGAGCTACACAGAGAACTCAGATATATGCAAGGCAAAGAAATACTGACAATTGTCTTACCACTGGATACTTGTGCAGGTTAGTCTATTACTAAATATCAATACAATATGAAGAAATGGTAGAATATAAGCTAAAGGAAAGACAATCATCAATATTTATCCTAAAATGTAACACAAAAATTTGAATGAGTTAGTCTGTTAGTGAATACACGCCCTTTTATAAAGAGAGTGCTTCTTTGGGCTACATTATAAGTTGCTAAAATTATACTATGATAGAAATGAGTGGTGGATAGCTATGTAGTACATCACAACTACAATAAATAGATTCACTTCATCTAGGAGTTCGTCTTTTGTAATCATCTTTTCTAGTTTCTTTTTCTAGTCGCAATATGTTTTATTCTTAAATCTTGTTTAGATTAGGATTAATTTATTTCCTGTTGCAGGATTTTCTAGAGTTTTCTAGTGCACGGGTTATTAATTTAGTCAATGTATTAATGAGTAAGTCAGACAAATGGTTGCATTGGGGAATTGAAGAGTCATTATTAGAGTTATTAGTATAGTAAATTTAAATGTCTAGGAAAAGTAATATGGAGTCTAATCTAAACTAGTATAAATTGAATATTATGTCCATTGTAAGGAGCAATGAAAAGTCTTATTTGAATTATTGAGTTAAACAAAATCTCTTATTTTGGTTTTTCCCAAGATTTCTTGGCTCCAACGACGTTTGGAGTATTCTAAATTTGAAATTGTCCAAATTAATAATCTTGCTCACCTGGGTTTGTTTCATTTCATTTCCTTTTAGAATTTAGTTTTCTTATTTTGATTTCCTTGTATTAATAGGAGTACAGAATAATTTTGCCCATTAATATAGGGATATTGTACACTTTTCATCACAATCAATCATGAATTAATACAAAGTAAGATTATTCCGATATAGTTCTTTTTTTCAATTTTTATGACAAGAATTTCTTCCGCGCCAGATATGTAAGTAATAATTGTGGGTAAAGTTTGACTTTCACCTACTGAAATTATAATATGATAGAAACAAGTGGTGTATAGGTAGTAATTGTGGGTAAAGTTTGATTTTGACTTTTATAATATAAATTATACAAGGAGATTACAATGAAAGGAAACAAGCACTTATCCATGTAATGAAATAATAATTAAAAACTCATTTTTTATAAATAGGTGATTAGCAACCAAGAATACCATAAAAGATGATTTTGATATGAAGTCCCTTCTTTGATCCCAAAAAAAACAAGCAATTTAAACAGCTTTTTGATATTGTTGCTCATATAGCCAGCAACATGATAAAACATAAACAAGAACTAAAAAAAAACGGTAAACAACAGCAGAGAGTTACAAAGCAGAAGTCAGAAATCTGTACCTGCATGAAACCGAGAAATGGTGGGATGCTCGAGCATAAAGTCGCAAAGATCCACCCGGCCAAACATATAGGCCCCCTTCTTGTCACTGAAATAATTATCAAACCGAGACAGATCATCCAAAGAAAGACACCCAGGTGAGTAGAGCGTTACAATTAAATCTCGGTAAACTTCAACGGCGAAGTTATAAATTTATTAAAAACTTAAATTCTACTTTCCATTAGTATAGCTAGACATTAACAGAAAGTCCAAAATAAGCAAGGAAAAAAAGAACAGAACAAGTGGATATGAAGAAAGGACTAACATTTCTAATTGATTGATGATGGAGCCATCTTTCAGAACTTCAATGAAGAAGTTATGACATGGAGCACCGCTCCACTCTGGAATAGTGTACGGCGCGGCCGTATTATTATTGCGCTGTTCTTGTTTTTCCTCAACGACTATAACGGTCCCATTTTTTGAATTGCCAGAGGAATCAGAATCTTCAACAGACTGTACAGCATCGATTTGAGTTGAAATTGGTTGAGATTCTTGTTGGGATGGTAATGAATTGGGTTCAAGTTGGGTTTCGGTTTCGGTTTCCGTTTCGGGCTTGGCATGGATAGGGCTTCTTGGAGGTGGGGGACCCATTCCAGCAACTTTCGTTGACATTTCAGATGTTGAGGGCGAGGGTCCGGTGGTGGGGTTTCTGGGTGGAGGAGGATCCATGGCGGTGTTCATATTGCTGTGTGCTAGAGGGTGCGGCGGGGGAGTTCAGTGGAAGTGGCGGAGTTGAAACGGCAGATAACAATTCCGGCCTCACGGAATCGAGCGGGCGCGAGCTAACGGGCTTGGCCTCGAGTTCGAATGATCCATCACCCGAATACAAGCCCTTAATTCTTGTTGCGAACCGCCTTCAAACTTGAAGAGAGCCGTTTGACGGTTTGAGACTTCGTGGAGCCGAACTCTTGATTTATTTATTTATTTATTTTTGTAAATTTTTAATCATTTACATTGTCGCATGAATTTGGGTTAGGTAAATTCCATTTGCAAGGCCCGTTTAATAGTATGAATTTTCCATGGAAAATGGATTTCCATCCCTGACTGTGTTTGGTGCATAAAATTTTCCCTGCTAATTGTGGAAAAAGTTTTCCCTTCGCGTGAAGTGAATGAAAATCGAATTCTCACTTTTTTTTTTCAATGGAAACAAATTTCATAACCAATTTAAAAAAAAAAATCACTTTAATGAACAATTTTCATATAAAATAAAGTCAAACGAACACTAAACTTTAATGAAAAAATGATTTTTTCAAAAAAATTTATTTTTTTCATTTTTTTTCTTTTTGGCAATGGAAACAAATTTTATAACCAATTGTGAAAAAATTATCACTTTAATGGACAATTTTCATGTAAAACAAAGTCAAACGAATACAAAAAGATCCAAGATTTTAAAATTTCAAAATTTTTTGGGTAGAAAATTATACCAATCAAACAAACTTAATTAACAATTCCCTGAAAAACAAGTTCTAAGCAATTACTTTCTCTGGAATTCATTTTATTTCCACCAATTTTCCATCATTGCAATCAAACGGACCCTAATTTCTCCATATTTGAATGAGTTTGATCAATTAGTCAATGAGATGTGTGTGTGAGTGGATGTAATTGTACTTTATGTTTGTTCATTAAGCAATTACACTTCAAAATCAATTGCAATGAAGTAATTCCGTCTAATTCAATCACGTACACGTATGAAAATTGATAAAATAATACTCAATAAATGGTGAAACCTATGTATTAAATTATTAATCAAGGATATGACACACGTACATAAGGATGTACACTTGAGTTTGTACCTCCTCACATGGTTCGGTACCCTCCGATGTGTACAAGTATCATGTTTCATTAACCAAATGCTAGGAGTCTAATCACAAATACTCATTGTTGACCCCCAAAAAATGTTGTCAACAGAATCCCGACCTCATCCTCTCCACGTGGACATCACATGCATACTGAACACCTCGTTAGGAGGCAAAGATCGTCGATCGAGAAAAAGGTCCAACGACCGTTTGCACTCCGACGGTCAAGTCAACGGTCGGACAAAAAATATATAAAATGCAAAATACGGGAAAGGGGATTTTGGTTCGGATTTTAGAATGAACGTACCATAAAATGAAATGGATTCACATATATATAGAAAATGTATATGGGCCAAGCGCGCTAATGGACTTCGTCCAACCTCGTCCAAGCCCAATATGAGATGATTTTATAAATATAACAATAGTCCTCCAAGTCTGAGCCGTATATTTTCATGTGGGTCGGACTTTGAAGTATGAGCTGTCAAATAGGCGAGGTCTTACAGATTGCCTCAAAAGGTATGAATGGCTCCAATAAGCAAGGACTTACGAACCGCCTCGAGAATATACAAAGAACTCAAATAAGTGAGGACTTACGAATTGCCTCGAGAATATAAACTGCTCCAATAAGTGAGGATTTACGAACTACTTCGGAAGATATGTATACGAGCCTGAATAAGCAAGGACTTACGAATTGCCTCGAAAGATAGATTCTGCATATATTTGTCAAAATTTCGGCATCATCTCCTCCAAATACTCATAACGATAAAGTGAATAATGATGAATCAAATATTTCTAAGATATTATATGCAAATAGTAGATGATATGTTGTCGATAATAGAACGATAATGTAGATAATGTGGCACATGTTCTAGTAGTAATGAAAATAGTGTCATGAGGCATGCTAGTAGTGATGTGACACGCGTACTTGACACCAATAATATAATGCATATACTAACAGTAATCACAATAGTCCCCCAGGTTGGGTTCGAATTTTTATATGCGGTTCGAACTTGAAATATAGGCCAATGTGATGAAGGTGATGTAGAAGCGAGACTCTGAATATATAAGCACCAGAGGGCAATGCTCTGAATGTAAGTAGCAGAGGTCATGCTTTGAATCTTATCAGTTGTGATAAACTAATGCAGAGGCAAGACTCCAAATATGACTAGCGGAGGCGATGCTCTGAATGTTAGCAGCTTGTGCTATGCTGAAGATGCGATGCTCTAGATGTGTAAGTAGTAGAGGCAATGCTCTGAATCTGTAATTAACTATAATAAGCTGACATCCTTACATGAGGGTGGCGCATCCATGTCAAGGGCTTCCTCCATGGTGTTTGATCCATCCATGGAAGGCTTCATTACGAAGTGGTAAGTAATATAAACTCTCTGAAAATTAGTATATGTGACATAGCTGAAGCATAAACAAAGCTCCGAAAGATAGGCAGATATAATACAGTCGATGCTGAGGTGCTGAGCCATGATGAGCTCTTTGAAGATAGCAGCTGTAATGCAACATCTCGTAAGGTGAGGCATCTCGCAGAGCGAGGAATGACTATCGAGCTAGTGGCTCGTCTAGAACTTTCGATATCTTACATGCTAGCCTCGAATAAAAGAGGTCTTCAACCTGGACTCGACGTCAGTGAGAAGCGAGGAATAAAAATCTTGCGAAGTGGGGAATAACCATCCCGCGAAGCTAGGGATAAGCATCAACGAGTCGCGAAATAAACATCATGCGTATAGATCTTGAACTATCGGAGTCTCATAAGAAACTTCGGAATGACGAGGTCTTACAGCTAGGCTCGACGATAGTGAGAGGCGAGGAATAAGCATCTCGTGAAGGCAGAGATAAGCATCTGGCGAGGTGGGGAATAACCATCCCGCATATAGATCTCGAACTATCGGAGTCTTATAAACTGGCCTCGAAATGATGATGTCTTATAGCTAGGCTCGATGATAGTGAGAGGCGAGGAATAAGCATCTCGCAAAGCCAGACATAAGCATTTGGAGAGGCGTGGAATAAACATCCCCGCGTATAGATCTCGAACTATCGGAGTCTTATAAACTGACCTCGAAATAATGAGGTCTTACAGTTAGGCTCGACGATAGTAAGAGGTGAAGAATAAGCATCTCGTGAAGCCAGGGATAAGCATTTGGCGATTTGCCTCTTCCTTTATTCAACGAACAGGGACTACATGATACCGCATCCTCCTTTATTCAAGGAACGATGACTTCAAATAATCGCCTCTTCCTTTTTTCAAAGAACGAGGATTTCAGGTTATCTCATCTTCCTTTGTTCAAGGACGAGGACTTCGGATAATCGCCTCTTCCTTTTTTCAAGGAACGAGGACTTCAAATTATTGTATCTTCCTTTGTCCAAGGAACGAGGACTTCAAGAGATCGCCTCTTCCTTTATTCAAGGAACGAGGACTTCGGATAATCGCCTCTTCCTTTTTTCAAGGAACGAGGACTTCAGATTATCGTCTCTTCATTTGTTCAAAAAACGAGGACTTCGGATTATCGCCTCTTCCTTTTTTTCAAGGAACGAGGACTCCAGATTGTCATCTCTTCCTTTGTTCAAGAAACGAGGACTTCAAGAGATCGCCTCTTCCTTTATTCAAGGAACGAGAACTATATTTTCCTTTATTCAAGGAATGAGGTCTTTAAGAGATCGTCTCTTCCTTTATTCAAGGAATGAGGACTTCAAAATATGATGTATCTTACTTCGGGAAACATCACTTCTGATAATAAGAAATCTACGAGCTATAGCTCGCCTTGAGCAATTAGAATGATCAATGGAGCCTTTGAACAAGAGAATTCCAAGCTAAGCAATTTATCGAACACTTGGCGTGAACTAGCAATAATAATAATAATAATAATAATTCATTTAGCATGACTGAGATTTGTAGCCCATCCACGACACCATCAAGAATTACAATAGAAAATTTCACATACTTTCACAATTTGTCATCGTGGATATTGTATTAATTCATGCACACATTAGATGATATATCACTGTAAATTTAAAATGCAAATAGAAGAATTTTGCCACCTTTGGCTCAAATTTTGCCATTCCCTATCTTCAACATTAAGGCCCAGTAGCAATAAACAAATAGTTCACTTGGTTATAAAATAGTTTTGCAAGTCAATATTGAATAAACCAATGGAATAAACAGTTGGGACCATATTACTGTGAGTGGAATTTCTTCAAAAGAGCAAATAGTATTAATAAAATACCAAGTTTTTGGCATGCTATATCATTGAAGAAGTTTTAATGATGGAGTAATACCATATAGATTTTAGTCACTTTTTTTCTTCTTGAAAAAATAGGCCGAGCAAAACAAATAGAAAAAAGGCAGGCATCGTGATCATGAACTTGAAGTCTTCTCTCCGTGACTCCTCCTTACTTATTTCTGGCTCTCAATATTAAGTACTTCTTCCCATCTTCCCTGTGATTTAAAATAAATGGCAGCCCAAATGGAAGCCGAATTTCGAAGGCTAAAGGACTGTTGGACCAAAGAAATAATTATGGAGCTCAAGGGAAATAAATAGTTGGGCCCCGATTTTGAATAAACATCGGACCAACCTTGATTGAAGCCCATTAACTAATTTGACCCAATATTGACCTCAAAGAAAGTCTACAATATCCAACAGCCCAAAATTTGTCTGCCCATACCTTTTAAAATGATTGATAATAGTACATAAAGCAAGCAAAAGTACACGGTAACCTGCAAATGCTTGTTTCAAGTAAAGAGCCTGCAGCACGCCACCAAAATATCTTGTCCCCATACAATAAAATTAATGTCGAATGGACAAGAGCTAAAACCAGTCGTACATTGAAAAAGTTGTGAACGCCGACGACTATGTGCAAAATCGGAGTTGAGAAGCCAACAGTTGCTTCTTCAGTTGTCACGATGACCTCTAAGTGCACGGTTGTATACCTCGGCGATGGTCACCAGAGCAAAATTTGACCAAATCTTTTTATGGGGTTGGTAGAGTACGAAGTCAGATTCCACAAATCACTGCATATACATTTGAATTCCATCATGCCGATGTTCGTTAGGAATGACCCATTTCAAACCATGTAGGGGCTGTATGTTGGTGATGTAAATTTCAAGAGGTTGCTTTCCAGTTATTCCATCGTGCACTAAACCGATGTCGTTGTAAATGTAGTGTAAAGAATCAATTATTCTGTGGTAATTTACTTTTGAAGGTTTCTAGAGATTTTTCCTTTGGCAAATAGGTAGGTATTAGATAATATATTATTTTTTAGAGTTCAAAGCTCATTTTTATTCTGGGTGCGTGGAATTTTCACGAGGCTTAGATTCTTTGATCTCCTTCTACTAGTGCAATTTGAAAGCCAAAGGTAGAAATCTTCGCGGTAAGAAGGATAAATGAGGTGATCTTCCTTGACCTCGCCTATTGCCAAAACCAACTAAAACATTCCCAGCAGCAAAAACCACCTCCTCTTTTCATATTTTTCTCTTCCTTATTTGGTTGCTATCCTTGCTTTTCTTGTTGGTAGAGATACTGCCCGAAAAATCATCATTTCTTTACTGCCTTTGTTGTTTTTCAGTAAATAACTGCCTGAAAAAAGATATTTTCTGGTGACTTCTTGGTAAGTGGTAAAACATGGTTAACGTACTGTTTCCTACAAACGACGTCAATCTGTTGACCCCAAAAAATGTTGTCAATAGAATCTCGACCTCATCATCTCCACGTGGACATCACATGCACACTGAGCACCCCGTTAGGAGGCAAAGGCCGCCGATCGAGAAAAAGGTCCGACGATCGTTTGCACTCTGACGGTCAGTCAACAGCAGGACAAAAAATATAAAAAATGCAAGAGACGGGAGAGGGGATTTTGGTTTGGATTTTAGGATGAACGTACCTTAAAATGAACTGGATTCACATATATATAGAAAATG